>CM076572.1:1380486103-1380793498 GCA_034641835.2 Pinus albicaulis
CGGTATTGACGATGACGTAGCCATGAGTGCTCATGAGCCACATAAGTGGGGCGATATTGATCTATAGAGCAGCTACAGATGGAGAGAGGCAGGATCCTTGAGGTGCCCAAACTCTTGGATCACACACGAGCTACGAGAGCCTTAAGACGGTAGTGGGACAAGTGGAGCAGTGGGTGCAGGAGACCACAATGAAGCGGAGGATAGAGCTGGGACACTATAGATGGGAGTAGCGCAGTGCAGAGGCAGTAGCAGTGTAAAAGCAACAATGCAAATGCTGATGGGACTTTAGCAGCGCAGAGAGGGGCAATGCTTATGCAATGCAGAGCTGCATCAACACAGTGGCTTCGGGGAGACAGCGCAGTGCAACAGCCAAGGGAGCTTCAGCGATGAGGTGCAACCTGACAGACCTGTTTGTCAGTGATTGGGCAGGGGTCCTTCAGTTGCTTACTTCTCAGCTTCTGAGTTGCAGTGCAACAGTTAGCAGTGGCAGTGCTATGGGCAGCATGATTCGGTACGGATGTAGTAGTGTTAGTGGTAGTGACATGGGAAGCAGTACAGAAAGCAGCAGTGCAGTGAATGGTGGGCACCAGGCCAAGCATTAACAACGCCGAGACCGATACCGAGATCAGGCAATACTTGGTGTGGATGTATTGCTACGACACACTCCTCGCTAAGAGGGATTGTTGAGATTTTGAGGTAGCGTCGGATGTGCTCTAGCCCTGAAATTTTGTGGAAGAGCTAAGACACACAAGATCTCCAAACTCTAGAAAGTGTTTGGAGAAATTTCATCTGGTGTTGAACTTATTCCAATAATTAATTTTTTAATGAGGACTGTAAGTCTAACTTAGGGAATTAGAAAAATTAAAGTGATTTAATTAAACACATGTGATGAAATGTTCTAAGTGATGTGGATCAAACAATCTTTTAATCTAAGCCGTCGATTAGAGATTAGATCACAGCCGTTGGTTTTCCAATGAGAAAAGTATAAGAGAAAGGCTTGGGGTCAATTGGAGATACACACACACTGGCAGAGCATTGAAGCTAAGTCGAATTTTTGGGGCGGGGTTTGCTGAGGAATTCGAAGCGAGTTTGCAGTGCAGTGAGGGGCAGAGATGGACAAGGGATGATATGAATCCAACGCTGAGAATACAACAACATAGGGGCAGTGCGTACCAATCAGCGCAGAGCTAGCCAGGAGGACGCAGTTCAGTCAGCACCACGCAGAGACTGCGTAAGCCCAGCTAGGGTGACGTAGACCCAGCCAACGCAGCGCAGCACCAGCAAAAGTGATGTAGGCCTAGCCAGGGCAACGCAGAGGCAGCGCAGCACCAGTCAGGGTGACGTAGTGGGGACGTTGGCCAGTGAGGGATGACGCAAAGGCTGCAGAAGCAACGCTGAGGGTTCCAGTGGGCTAGAAGGGGCTCGTGATCTGTAAATCCCGTTTGAGGGTGTGATACAACCATATCTTCTGTCTCCGAGTGAAAGGTACAAACTGTCGTGTAATTTCTCTGTAGGGCCAACCATTTTTGGTGCCCAAAATGTTGTATTCAAATTTTGCATAATAATAAAACCCTCTAGAGCTGTTGCACCAGTTTTCCCGCATTGGGTTTTTCCGAGGACATTTGTTCGAAAAATCGTGTGTAATCTTGTCAGATGTGTGGATTGTTCAGTAAATGATCTGTAGATGTGTAGGCTGTAGTTAGTGTCTACTTTAATTTTTTTCTAAATAATTTAATAAAATAACTTGTTAATGTTAATTAAACAAGTAGGTGAAGTAGATCTAGATACTGCAGTAGGGTCTCTGTTATGAAACTTTCACATTGACATGGATTGGACATTGCACAGGCACAATCTTGATGGAACGTGCTATGCTTGTCCAAGATTGCGTGAAAGAATGCACTCATGCACTTGTTACAAACTAAGCATGTGTGAGCAAGTGACTTCGACACTTCCAATGTAAGAAGGGATCTCAAAAAGCATCAGTTGACCATGAAATGACTACGGAACGACCGATCGCAAGATCCATAGTAGGCTCCAAAATTCGAGTGTACACAAAATTTTGGAGGGTGTTTGTTGCAGCAAAGCCAGGACCTTGAAGGAAATGATGTGGAAGCTTCCAACAGATGAGTTCATTTCAAGAACACATTGATGATTGATAGATAAAGCAAAATCTTGTTGCAATGTGAAGATAAAGCATGCAAAGGAATGTTGACTTCTGAGGGAGCAAGTAGCAAAATTTGACATGAACCTCTGACTAGAGGATACTATAATTTGACAACTTTGATGATCTGCTCGGAATATGACTTGTCTCCTTGGTAGGACTTTCTGCAAAAAGCATGTGAAGAGGTTGGAAGGAGAGTTCGATTGATGATATTGATCAACATAAGATATGGTCTTCTGAAGAAAGAAAGAGATTGCAACTTGCTCCATGGGCACTTTGATTAAAAGTGAAAGCATGGAGAAGATTTCTTGTACAATATGGAGATAGACCATATGAAAGGATGTCGATTTCAAAGAAAACAAAGCAAAATCTGATATCTTGACAAAAGACCATCATGTTGAGGTAATTATGATATTATTGTTTTGGTATTGATTATCTGGTTGGTATATGGTTTTGCTACATGGAAGAATGTTGCCGAAATGCATAATGGCGGTTGAGGCAAGTGTATCTACAACTGTTTGTTCTTGGATTCAATTCAATGAATTCATGGATTGAGTAGATGGCTTTGGTAATCCTTGAAGGATTATGTGGTCAAGGTGTCTACATCATCTTGGGATTGAAAGGTAAGCAGTACAAGAAGATAACTTGATGTGTATGCTTAAATGACATTGAAGATCACTTTCATGATTAAAGGGAGCTATGCTTAGCTCTACCTCGATTGGCTCAATATAATGCCTTTGCTGATGATGACTAGAAGAAAGTGATATGAAAGTTTGATGAACTGAACCTTGTCATAGATTGGCTCCAAAAAGATAAAAGCTCTATATGATGAGATACAAAGGGTAAGGAGGAACCATGCAACTACTCGAAGATCTCCATGAAGAACTAGTAGCTGATGTATTGATGCAGACACCCTTAAATTACTTGTGGTTATGACTTCCCAATTGGAAGGAAGTAAGGAATCTCCTCTATGTTTGAGAGGGAGTAAGAAGTCTCCTTAAATGTTAAAGGAGCAAGGATTTATTCCATGATTGAGAGGGAATAAAAATCTCCTCCCTGGTTGAGAGGAAGTGATGATGGACATTATATTCTATCCTTCATGACTCATGCTCTAGGCCGGGACTAACAACCGTACATCTAGTGAAAGGCCATGGAGGGAGAATGGGGTCTGGAGGATTGGATAAGCATCTAAGACTAGTATTTCTTGAGGGTTGGGAATCCAAGATAGGAAGTAGTCTTGTGGACCGACACTCTTTGAGGATTGGACAAGTATCCAAGACAAGAGTGGTTGAAGAGGACCGATATTCTTTGAGGATTGGGAATCCAGGACAAGAATAGTCCTAAAAGGACATACCTGGTGAACAATTGAATAGCGTATGTGTCTTAAGAGATAGTGTGGTGTCTCACGTAAAGCCTCCCATCATTGCTCCCTTATCTAGTGGAAAGATAGAGTTTGTTAGTCAAGGCCTTGCTATGTTGACAATTATGGTTATAATGCTGATGCTTAAAGATGGCTTATCAATCCGACCGTTCTTTTGAGAATATTTCAGTTTGAGAGTATCCTTGTATTGGGTGTACAATTATGAATACTTCCCTAGTTAAGAGGGAGTGTTGGAGAATGTAACTAGTTTCGGTCTTCATAGTTTGTACCATTATGTATTTTATGTAAAAAGCAAAAGAAAGGAAAAAGAAAAATTATTATTATTTTTTAGACAAGCATGCTCGTCATGTTTCTAGGTTTTCGAGTCAAAAAAGTCAAAGTCCTGTTTGGATCTATTGTAAAGAAAAAGGAAAAAGAATTTTTAAATATGTAATTTTGGGTCAGAAACCCGTCTAGGTACCAAGTAAGCCTACATGTCAAGTCGGCCATGCACCAATGGGCATGTCTATTCGCAGCCCTCTGAACTATATAAATAGAGGGAAGATGGAGCTCATTTGGATACACACACTTGATGGATTGTGATCTGATTGCAGAGAGGGCAGAGAAGTGGAGGGCTGAAGTCTGAAAGAGAGGATTTCTTCTTGAGCTAGAAATTGTGGAATTTCTGCCTTGGTACATCTCGTTGCTGGTCTCTTGCTGATGGAGCTGCTGGAAAGAAGAAAGGTTTGACTTGGCATCTAGAGGTGGAAATTTTCTGTGATTATGGGTCTTGGATATCTCATTTGAACTGATTCTATAAGCTGAGATCTTTTCGGTTTTTCCCCTTGGAGGGGTTTTTCCCTGGCTTGGAGCCTATATCTTGTGTTCTTTTGTTGCTGTGATCTTCATGTTCATGTTATGATAATTGTTTGATGAAAAAATCTGAATAATAAAAATATATAAGAAGCCAACTAATTTCACAATCAGTTATCATTGAAAGAAAAATCTAAACTAATCGTGAAGCCTCCCGAGTTTCCAACACCAAGCATATCTTTAAACCTTCAAAATTTATCCCTTCCTAGAGGTTTGTTGGAGATGTCAACTATGTGATCATGTGTGAAACAGTACCTGAGTTTGATTTCACCATCTTACACCTCTCCGATGAAATGCTGCTGTATCTCAAAGTGTTTTATTTTTTCATGGAACATCCGGTTCTTCTGTTGCTGAATACTAAATTGTTATGGTGGCCCTTGGCCTATCCTCGATAGCACCAATGATTGAACTTCCTGAAATCGCGGTATTAACTTTGAGATCAGCAGTTCATTTCTATCATCTTTGGCATCCGGATGTTGACAATTGCAAATTTTCATAATGATTCAGTTTGATACAGTCCTTGATATAACATATATTTCCTATTATCATGATTAGTGCATATTTGGCATTTTCTTAATATGAAATGTATTTCCCAGGGAATGAGCTCAAATATTTGGCGGCTAATTTTGTCATATGATAATCCTGATTATTTTCTTTAATGGAATCATGATAGATATAGTGCAAAGGCTATTAAAGCTCGCTCTAAATTTCATTGCAAAAATTTATTCTAATGATTATATAAAAGGGTTTATAATGTGAGCACTTGTACTATAACCAAATCATTATTATAGATATATTGTACATTCAAGCATTAATAGGTGCCTCAGCTCTTAATCTAAAAGTTATCTTTTTAGTTTAATATATGTAGTTTGTTTGTGTTAACCAACACTCTTGACTTATGATTACAGAATCATCCTCAAATTCTTGGGTTCCATCAGGGTCGCATGCCTCTGCCATCTGATGTGATTGAAGATGGACCAGTCTATGTCAATGCTAAACAATACCGTGGAATTTTGCGACGTCGACAATCTCGAGCCAAAGCGGAATTGGAAAATAAGCTCATCAAAGCAAGGAAGGTAAGGAACAGTTGTGTTTATGATTATTTCTCAAATACCTACATGTTTATTCAAAACAGTATTGCATTGGAGCATTTTAGGGCCTCTGACTCCCAGTTGCTCCCAGGACCACTCCTAGGACCACACACACACATTCTAATAATCATATGTACAGAATGCTACTGGGTTGGCATCGTTCCCTAGATTTTTTTGGGAAGGACCACTCGCCTGTGTCAGAATCCCTCCTTCGCAACACTGGTTCAAATGCACTTCCTCCCATCCTCTTTTGGCTAGCCAAATTGTATTGATTTCATCTTCTGAAGTAAGCATGTCGACATATTTGGTTATTGATATGCTGGCATGTTTTCTGTCTTTTAATGTATTGTTCTTCAGCCTTATCTCCATGAATCTCGTCATCGTCATGCAATGCGAAGACCAAGGGGATGTGGTGGTCGCTTCCTAAATACAAAATCGTTGGAGACAAAAAAGGTTAATGCTGATGATGGGAAATTAACAGACGGGCAACATGCACAGGCTGTTAGTTCATCAAGCACTGAAGCTTTGCAGTCTGAAAATGGAAATATGAATTCTTCAGAGGTACATGGTAATTCAGGGCTGTCAGGATCAGAAGTTACAAGCATGTCAGAATCATGCCCTGATGGAACAGGTTACAGCTATGCTCAAGGGAATGGAGGGTATCTTTACCACCATACTAGTTCACATTTCCACTTATTGGGTTTCAGTCCTCTTTCAGATGGAAGTGGTGAAGTAGAGAGTGGGCAAGGTATGGGATATAGCATCAAATGGGTTGCAGCAGAGAACTGCTGTGATCCAATGAAAGTTTGACATCAGTTTGGTTGGGCTCTCATTTGTTTCAGTATCGTGTTTCATATAATTATAACACTGGAGTTTGGGAGAATTTTACTTCAGTTCAAGGAAAGTGAAACTTATGGTACTGAGAGGGGAGGAAGCTGAACTAAAGCTTGCAGATTTTTTTTTGTTTTCCAATGTTATCATATCAGAAAGCAGCCTGTTTCGGGTTTCTTTTGGGATGATGATGTTTGATGTAAAAATATCTAGGCAGCTTTGGTCCGATCCTTGTGCATTTGAGAGCCTGGTTATAGAAGTAACCAGATGGAAGACCTGCTACACTCGAGCGTGTTTCTGATACATTGCTGACTGTCAGAAGTAGTACTGTGATTTAGTGTTCCAGTGTTTGGTCAATAAATTGACCTACACCATCTGGTATTTCTAAGAGGCAAATCATTCTTGGCTGGTTACCATTAGACAATTGATCATGTCATGATTTAAGTTAGAAAGTATTTTATTCAGGAAAGTATGATTAACACTATGATGTTTGGACGGGTTGCTGTCTGCACATATTCTAAGACTTCAGTGGCATACAAAATTACCATAGTGAGGGCATGGTAATCAAAAAACTAGACATACAACAAAAGAGTGGTTCTCTTTTTCAAAAACTATCTCATGGCATGATCAGTACAGGAAGACTTAAGTATTTGGTGTGACATTATGGTATGTATTTTTAACATTATGGTATGTGTGCTTAGATTCAGAATGCTATGAAGTATTGTGATAACATTGTTATGATGTAAAGTTGTAAACTACATCTATCTGGCACAAAACAGTTATATATTATGGTTTGTTATGATATTCTAGGACCTACAATTGACCAATGTGTCAGGATAGATGCTTGCTTGATTAGCTTCATTAGAAATCCACGTTTTTGTGCCTTGTATTTTCTTGATGCAATTGAATGTATATAAATAGGCGTTAATGCTATCCAGTGTCTCTCTGCAATATATTTCAAGCAACAGTTTCTTTGGATTATATAGTCTGCTATATGGTATATTCCTCATTTACCGTTCTTTAATTTTCCCATCTTATTCTTGGTTACATTATTGAATAGAACAAAGTTCAATGGTTTAGCCATATAAGAATTTTTGAAATGGTGCTGGTCTGTCTTTTGATTATTCATCCAGAAAAAGATTTGCTACTTTCTTAGAGAAACATATCAATGTTGTTTCAAGTTGGAAACAAGATGAGCAGCCTAAAGTCTCGTTTCATTTTCTCCGTCTTTTGTAGATGCAGGCTAAATCTGATTCCTATGATTGGGCATCTGCCATCAGTTGTGAAGTTCTCACAATTATAATCGCAAGGAAGTTGATCTACTGTCATTTGGGTTATTTTGGTGCTTGTGATTTAAATATGTATGTTTTCATATTTAAAAGCCAGGGCTTTGCTTGTTTGATGACACTGGTAAATAGGCATGAGTAGCTTAATTTTCCTTGGTGTGAAAATTTCTGAATCTTCTCAACATAAACCCTACAACAATCAATCTGATTTACTTCTCCTACTTGTTTGATTAAAGTTATTTTTTGAACAAGTTCAAGAAAACATCAAAGTAAATACACTGCTGCCTACACAATTATACAGATCAAGTACTAAAGAATAAGTACGATCAGACAAAGGACACAAGATTTTTCGGACAAATGTCCCAGAAAAAACCCAATGCAGGAAAACCGGTGCAACAGTTTTGAGTACATCTAGGGTGCCATAATCCGGCTCACCCAACAGAGAAAATTTTGACAATCAGAGATAAACGTGAGTTTTAACTCACTCTGCAAGTCCCGACTGATCTGGATCAGTCACTGGTGAAACCCCAGATAGCTTTGCGCAGTCTCTACACTGCCACTGCGTAACCCTGCGTGGGCTTGTCTGAATGACTGTGTCACCCTTCCTTTGCACTGTTCAGTGTCTCTTGGAATCAAGTTTCAGCCTTGCCGGCTTAGAAACCCGAACCTTCAGCGTATTTTGGACTATCCCTCGGAGGCTCTGCGATGCCCCTGCGTGGGCCTGCGTTACCCTCCTGGGGTCTGCGTCACACTCTCTGGTGGTTGCGCTGCTTCCTCTGCGTCTCTGCTACCATTGCTCTGCTTTGTACTCTTGGTCTTTCAACCAATAACTGCATCTGCCCCTCACTGCTTCTCTGAATCACTCAGATTTGATCTTCATCCGAGCACTGCTTTGTTAGAAGAATTCGATCTCTTAGAATCTGTGTGTGTTCTCTAACTAACCCCAAGCCTTTAATACTTTTTTTGTTGAACAATCAACGACCGTGATCTAATCTAAAATCAACGACTAAGATTATAAAATACTTGATCCTTGTCACCTAGAACATTCTCACCCACATGTTTAATAATTCCCTTAAGTTAGGCTTAGGGACTCCATTAAAATAATGAATTATTGGAATAACATAAGTTCCGGGTAGAATTTCTCCAAACGATTTCTGGGTCTTGGAGATCTCATGTGTTCTAGCCCCTCTACAAAGTTTCGGAGTTAGAGCACATCTGATGCTACCCAAAAATTAACACTCCCTCTTAGCGAGAAATGTGCTCTAGCAACACTTCAATCTCGAAGCATTACTCTGATCCACGACATCGGTCCCCTGCGCTGTTGATGCTCGGCTGTTGCCCCTCATCTACTGTACCGTTGCCTTCTGTACTGCTGTCCATGACTCTGCCATAGTCACTACCTCATCTGTACTACAACTCCCTCTCAAATGCTGCATCATGTTTCCCATAACATTGCCACTGCTAATTGCTGCACTGCAACTCAGTTTCTGAGAGTTAAGCAATTGAAGGACATCACCCAAAATCCTGACAAACAAGTCAGTTTGGATGCACCTTGATACTAAAGCACACTGTTGCTAATCTGCGTTGACCCTTGGAAGCTCTATGCTGCTGCTGCTTTGTAAGCACTGACTCTATGCTGTTGAAATCCCATCAGCCTCTGGGTTGCTGCTGCCTCTGCTTTGCGCTGCTCTATTCTTTAGCATCCCAGCTCCGCTAATGTGCCTTCATAATCCTCTGCACCAACTGACTCCAATGATCTTGCTACTGTCATTAAGGGATCTCGTAGCTCGTATGTGATCCAAGAGTTTGGGCACCTCAAGGGTCCTACCCTTCACCATCTGTAGTTCAATCTACAGATCTATGTCACCCCACCTCTTCTCTCGAGGCACATGAACACTCATAGCCACATCATCATCACTCCTAACATTGCCTTTGCTGCCGTAGTCTTAGAATCTGAATCTTCCTTGCCCTTCTTCTCAGGACTAGTGGCGAAATGTCCCAATTCACCACATTTGAAGCACCAGACATTAGAAAGGTCTTTCTTCTTCCCTCGTTGTTGCTGCTGTCCCTTAGATGTGAGAGCCGCATCTTTCTCCTCCTCATTTTTGATCTTGGCTCCTCTGTTGTTGCTACCCATCTTGGTCAGTGTCACGATCTCTTCTTAACGAAGAGCTGCCCTCATGTCTTACCAATTTGGAAGTGTCGCTCCGCGCAAGATGCCTTGGACAAAAATCTTCCACTCTTCAGACATTGCATTCAGGGCAGTCCTTACCATAAGGCCATCATCAAGAGTGGCCCCCATAGCAACCAGTTGATCTTGAATTGCCTTCAGTCTAATGAGGAAGGGGTCAATTTTCTCTCGCCTATGATTATCCAGAAGCATCTTCCTCTGAACAGAGGTACTTTGATACAATGTGGTCAATGTCGTCCACATTTCATTTGTCGTATTCTTTTCGGCAATGTGTGGGACCACATGATCCTTCACCTCGTCCAAAATCAAGCGCTTGGCTCTATCTTGATTTTCCTCATACTTCTTCAATGGATCAACGTCAACAGGAACAACTACAACCTTCTTGGCATGATCTTTGATGCGATATTCGTCAAGGACTAGCAGGATTCTAGCCTTCCAGAGGATGAAGTTATATGTTTCATCTAACTTGTCCTGATCCCTCAATCCATGTGAGGCCATCTCTGCTCAGTGATGTCGAAACAAATATTTTTCTCCCTTCTTCTGCTGTTGCTCTCAGCAAGAGACTTAGATTTGGGTTTTTTGGCTATAGAAACCTTCTAGAGAATACGCTCCCTTTGACAAGTGATTTCCTTCTCGAAAATCTTCCAGCAACAACTGTCGAATCATCCCTCCAATCACTCTGTTGATCAGATCTCAGACTTCTTGGTGAGAAAGTCTGCTAAGGAAATGTTTCCCCTACTTTGTCAACCCTGCGAGATACAGATCAACACAAACAGAAACAATGCCCCACCAGCCACTATTGAAGAAAACGATTTGCACTTCCAGCCACGGCAATCGGAAAATTTGAGGCTCAAAGCTCTGCGCTGGCCCAACAAAGACTGCATAAGCCTCTGCCACATGCTTCTGTGTTACTTTGCTGGCTGACGCAGGCTCTGTGTGAGCCCCTCTTGTGACTGTGTCACCCTTCTGTGCTCATTCCTGGATCTGCGCTGTCACTTGGAACAACTGCCTTTCTTGCAGCAAAAATTCTTCTGTCTTCAACTGATGGCTTCAGCTCCTCTTGATCTGCAATAGCTCTGATACCATGTGAAAATTTCTAAATCTACTCAACAAAAACCCTACAACAATCAATCTAATTTACTTCTCCTATTTGTTCGATTAAATCACGAGTTATTTTCTGAATAAGTTCAAGAAAACATCAAAGTAAATACATTGTTGCCTACACAATTATACAGATCAAGTACTGAAAAATAAGCACATTCAAACAAAGGACACAAGATTTTTCGAAAAAATGTGCCTGGAAAAACCCAATGTGAGAAAACCGGTGCAACAATTTTGAAGGTTTTTAGTATTAAGTGGCAGTTCTGAGTACATCTAGGGTGCCATAATCCGGCTCACCCAATAGAGAAAGCCTTGACAATCGGAGATAAACGTGAGTTTCAACTCACTCTGCAAGTCTGGGCTGATCCGGATTAGTCACTGGTGAAACCCCAGCTAGCTTTGTGTAGTCTCTACGCTACCACTGCGTAAGCTTGCATGGGCCTCGCTGAACAACTGCGTCACTCTTCCTCTGCGTTGATCAGCTTCTCCTGGAATCGAGTTTCAGCCATGCCAACTTAGAAACCCCGATCTCCAACGAATTTTGGACTGTCCCTTGGAGGCTTTGCGTTGCCCTTGCGTGGGCCTGCGTCACCCTCTCTGGGGTTTGCGTCACACACTCTGGTGGTTGTGATGCCTCCTCTACGTCTCTGCTGTTCTTGCTCTGCTTTGTACTCTTAGTCCTTCGACCAATCATTGCATTTGCCTCTCACTGCTTCTCTGAATCACTCAGATCTGATCTTCGTCCAAGCATTGCTCCGTCAGAAGAATTCGATCTCCTAGACTCTGTGTGTGTTGTCCAATTGACCCCAAGCCTTCCTTTAATACTTTTTTCATTGAATAATCAACAGTCGTGAGCTAATCTCTAATCAACGGCTAAGATTAGAAAATACTTGATCCTCGTTACTTAGAACATTCTCATTCACATGTTTCAATTAATTCTCTTTAATTATTTAAATTCCCTAATTTAGACTTAGGGACTCTATTAAAATAATTAATTATTGGAATAACTTAAGTTCCGGGTGGAATTTCTCCAAACAATTTCTCGGTCTTGGAGATCTCGTGTTTTAGCCCATCTATTAGGGTCCTATAATAATAAGATTCATAATTTTGAATTGACTTTGATTAGTCTTGTAATATGTACATATTTGGCTTTCTGCAAATTATTTTTCATTAGAAAATTAAAAAATGTAAAGAGGGTAAAAGTTCTAAAAGAAAAATCAAAGGACTTGAAAGAAAATATATCAAAAAGAATATAAAAATGGATCCCAAACAAAAAACGATAAAAAGAAAACATGAAAGTGATGCAAATCCAAATGCCACTATTATTTACTTTTACTGCAAAATAAAGTTTGTGTGCAGCTTGTCAAAAATGCCACAAACCATGAAAGTCAAATTGCTTAATCTTGACCTTTCATGCTTTAAATTTCATGTTGTTAGATAGCGAATAAAGATCTAGCCAAACAGTGTAATCTTGGTAGATTAGTAGTTAGGTAGAGAATAATAAGGAGTTCAATAGTTTAATCTAAGTCCTTGGAAGAAATAAGGTTAAAATTAGTGAGTTTGTTGTTTAAAAAAAAAATGAATAAGGGTTTGCAAGCTCAAATGCAACCCATGTAAATGAAAAAAAAAATTGTTAGGGGAGCAGATGGGTAGGTAGAAGCAGTTTTCACAAGCATGGAGATTAGAAGATTGGTTATTTCACTTACTAACTTCCTTCCAAAATCATTCCCTTGTAAAAATACCCCATCCCCTTCTTTTTTCCTGTTTTCCATTATTTCTCTTTTTCCCTTTGTAAAAAGTCTTTTTTTTTTTTAAAGTTACAATGCACATTTATCATTGGAAAAGTAAAAATCCCTTTAACTAATTTCCATTTATTTCAAAAATACCAAAAAACCCATAAAAACCATTATCCTAAGTTTAAAATGTTATGTCCGGTCCCATAGTGAATAAATCTATTCTTGATAGCAATTTTAAAGTTAAAATTTAGTGTATTGTATGCATCTCACAATTACATTTTTAACATTTAACATAATGTATTAAATCCCTTTATAAACCTTTATCCCGTATATATTAAATCTTTACTATATAAGTCCCAACCCATAAATTTTATTTAAACATATAGTTTAATATTTCCCACATATTAATTATCCCAGACCCGCGTATAATTATCCTCGCCTATTATAAAGTTTCATTTTCCCTGATCCCATTGGTTCTTTATTTAACCATATCACATGTATTAAATCCTGTTCATATATACTGGTCTCACTTGCCTTAACCTTATTGGTTATATCAAATAAAACCCCGACCATTTACATATATAACCAATTGCATAGCATAAGTCTCGGGCCCCACGCCTTTTGAAAACCCAATACTCTGTCGCATCTTCCCAACCATCAGATCTAAACCAATCAGATTCGATGGTCCTAATCCCTTGTCACATATCCGATAGAACGATCATTAACATACCCCCAACCATGCGAAATACGCGGTTTGCGGGGTTCTCCTCCCTGCTACTTGGCGCTTTCCTACTTGATCGCATCCTCTAGACTAATACCGCCAACCACCTTTGGCCAGTGTGAAAATCGCTCGGTGGTTTTTCCCTGCCAGTTGCGCAAACTGCCCTGTCAATTCAAAAATTAACCACACATTAATTCATTCACTGTTGATTAAAATGCCTATACCCAACGATTTGCACCTTTTTACCATTTTTGTTATATTTTTTGCAGAAGAAGCATTGCAGACTAAAAAAATTGTTGCCGACTCCATTTTTAAGTCAAATTGAAACAGAATTCACCAATTTGATTGCTACAATTGTTGCAGAAGTCATCCAAAGCTCTATAAAGACCAACCAAGCCTCATAAAAGGCTTCTGCTACTTCAGAAACCCTCTGCACACACAAATCTTCGTTTTTTCTAGGTATTCTTCAAAGAAAAGGCATGTGACTTGATCTAAAAGAAAAGTAATCAGTGATTGAATCAAACTAAGATTGCTAGCAGACCCAGAAAGCCCTCTTGCCTTCCAAAATCCTTTTTTGCATACCCTAAGCATTCTTTTCACAGATTCTGAGGTTCAAGACTATTTTAAATCACATAGATTGAATAAATTGAAGAAATTTAAGGCTCTGTATACTTGAAGAAAGCCTTATGGCCTTCCAGTTCTTTCATATAGACCCTAGACATCTTTTTCGCAGAAACTCTAAAGTCCTGAAATTGCCTTTTGTTATAGAAAACACAGCTTAATCAATTGAGCAAGTTTATACCTTTGCAGACCATAGTTAAAACCCTGGTTTCATCCTTAATCCTTATGCAAACCGTTATAATCTTTTTGAGATGCTTCTATAGGCCTAAATCAATGGTTTCTAAGTCAAAAGAGTAATTAATTGTAAATCAAGCAAATAAATGGCTTCCAAAAAAACTGTAGTTGTCAATACTCTACAACCCCCTGTTGTAGATGTAGAGCACATTCCCTTGGCTGACAGAGACTTCAAGATTACTGACACAGTCACAGAATTTAACCTTCTTGATCTCCACTGCTGGAGCCAAGAAAAATCCATAGATAAGGCTAATGAAGTTTTTATTTGGGAGTCAAAGTTGCCAAAATATGTTGTCCCACAGACCTTCCAGTGCCCAGAAGTGATTAGACTCTGTTAATCCTTTTATTTCCCTAATCAGAGAGCCAAGTAAACTATGAAAAATAAGTTTTGTTTAATATTACAGCTGATTCCATCAATCACATGCTTCAAATCCAATCCAGGTCAGATGAAGTTCCTTTGTCCATTGAAGCCCTCACTCAGTTATACTTGGATCTGGACTTCCCCAAGAGGTTCCAGATATTCCAGACCTTCATGCCTTCTTCTGTAGAAATTCCCAAGATAAATCCTCCATACCCTTCTGCAAAATTTTCTGAAAGGACAAGACATATCATCTCCATCGCTCTTTCATTCTTGGTTATTTTACAGAGGAACATGTTGATGTTGCAGTGTTAGGTTTTTTGTCTAATTTTACACCTACTCATTTTCCTGCTACCATTTTTAATTTTTCCCAATACCTTGTTGACAATATTCATGAACAGTTGGTCAAAATGCGTTTCGAAGGTGTTTTCAAGTATTCTTCATTCCTATTCCATATGTTTTTATAATTTCAGTCTGAGAAATTTGCTATAAACCTTCAGAAGCTTGATGTTGAAGGAAACCCATAGTTAGTGATATTTTGGACTCTTCTTATCAGAAAAGAGATTCATCACAATCCACCTATACAGAGTTTATAGATTCTTTCATTCATCCTATGGTCAATTTGCTGAACAACAACGGACAACCTAGAATTAGTGAAGAGATTAAGAAGGTCCTACAATTGTCAGAGCATAATAGGATAGGTGATTGGTACTTGTACCAAAATCACGCTGAGAAAAGAGTATAAGGATCAAGTCTTGTACCATATAAACTACCCAAATACCTCCCTATGAGGTTATTTGCCTTTGAATACATAAGGCAAATTCTTAATTCAGATGCAATTAATTTCTTGGTAGCAAAGAAGAAGACACAGTTCAAGTTGAAAAATCAGTGTGGTCTTTTTATCTGTAACAATAGAGATGCAGGTCCAAACGTTGAAAAACATTTGCATGAATTCAAGTTCAGTCACAATTTTCTATGTTATTATGATCCTCTAGGAGTTAGAAGTAAAATGAGAGTTAAATGCAAACTCACTCCTTATGTACATGAAAAGAAACCAAAGATTGAAAAATTCTCCAACCAATCTGAATGGTTGGAAAACACTTTGGTAGAGGCAAAGAAACAAGGTGATATTAGTCAAACTTTGCAGACTCCAACCCAAGAAGACAAGAACTCAAAGAGAAACAAAGAGGGAGAATCCTATATTGCAGAGACTACAACAGAAACTAAATTCAAATTGAGATACAATAAAAAGCGAAAGTTAAATCCTACCAATAAAGAAGTGGAAACAATAGAGGTGATTGATACAAAAATAACAACAAAGGACAATGCGCCTCCCACAATAATTGAAGAAGAAGAACAACCTACAACTTCAAACACTCAGCTTATTCATAAGCAACACAGTGTTGAAGTTTCCTCATTAAAAAAACTAGCAGAAAAGGAGATGGATATCAAATAAAGATGCAAAGAAATCAAAGCCATAAATGAAGAAATTAAAATTGAAATATATTCTCAATATCTAAAACAAACTCCTATCTTCTAGAATAGGTTACTTTCTACCTTTTACTATAAGAATAAAAAGATGCAGATGCCATTTCTTCAACCCACAGTTCAAACTCCCAAGTCATCTTCTGATTACAAAAGATAGATTTTGAAGTCTTGGCCCAGGATATTCATCCTCTGAACCAAATTGAGTTTCATAAGCAGGTAGGGGAGATGATTTATTCTACAATGACCACCAAGGCCACGAGTGTATAGAAGCTGCAAAACACTCTTGTAAATATCAGAGATAAACTCAAATTGGAAAGAGCATCTTCACAAACAAAATATACTAGAATCAATTTTTTGGAAGAATTAGTAATTGAAGTAGGATATGATCCTAAAAATGTCGAAGTTGCAGATGGATTGATAAAGAATAAAAATGTAGACATTGTTGCATCAAAGAAGCAACTAAAGCTACCCCCTACAGAACATCCTCAAACAAAGGAAGTATTACATGATACAAATCAGAAAGATGAGATTATGAATCTCATTCTACAGTTGACTGCTCAGATAAAGGAAATGGAGATTGAAATGGAAAAGTTGGTATAGAAGAAAGAAGCTAGCAAAGAACCAATCCCAGTCACTGTCATTCCTGTAGTCACCACTGTTGTACCTTCCACACTAGCAGAATCACTGGCTCCTACAGTCCCCATGGCTACAACATTACTTGTCACTTCATCAACAACTTCAACAACAAAGTCTTCAACAACCACAACACAACATTCAGATGAAGCAAGCAAGTTAGTAAACGCTATGCAGGACATGTCTATTCAGACTAGTGAGATTAACAGACTTCAAGAACAACTTAAAATTCTTGAAGATGAAAATAAACTTGCTAAAATAATGGCTAAGAATGAAGAACAAAAAGCCAACAGATTGAATGAGCAATTGAAAAAGTTAGAAAAAGAACTAACACTGAAAGAACCACATGTCAAGCAATAGCTATGGGTCAATATCATTGAATCTGTCAATGGTATTTGGCCATCCATACAGGTTATTTATGAACATAAAGACTTAGTCAAATTAGCAAGAGAAGCTATTCAAAATATCAAAGAAGAGCTTGGTAAGAAACCTGAAGAAGCTCTTGAAATCATCAAGTTTCTTAATTCCAAATAGACAAGAACTAGAAGAAATTGGAATTAATGATAGAATAGAAACCATCCTAGAAGTCAGGAAGGTTATTTCCAAAAAGAATTTGATGATACAACTAGAAGAGAAATGCCAGAATATGCAGGTGGCCATCACAAGGTTCATGATCAAGTTTGATGTTCTAAGGAAAAAAGACATTCCCAATCCTCTAGTTATTAATGACAGATTAATGAAGCATGATGATTATGATAAAAAGATAAGAGAGTTTGCCAAGGAGCAAGTGAACAATTCAGCCTTGCAAGGAATCCCATCAGGGAAGGTATTTTACAAAAGCTTTGAAAATTTGTTTTACTTGCAACATGCGGTGAAACACATATTTGTTAACAAGCCTACATTCTCAAAGTATACTGAAGCAGATGAAACATTCAGAAGAATGATAAAGATCAAATTTTCAGAGGCAGAACTTTGGGGAAAAAATGACTGATTTACTATGAAATCAGGTTGCAGTAAGCACAAACCAGTAAAAAAAAAAAAAAAGCATGTTGTTTTTACATTTATAGTTACAATTTTGCAGTTAAAATCATGAAAGTAAACAATGAAATAATATCAGTTCAAAGTCAAAGTTTAAAGTCAAATAAAAAATTACAAATCAGAAATAAAACTTCCAGCATAGAGGACACTCCACTTCCTAACTGCAACTCTCGTTGAGCAACAATCAAGAGATTAATCAGCAACAAAATATCAACAAGTGAAGACAATAAACAATAATTTCAATAAAAACAGGGACAACTAGCATTAGTTAGAAAGCTACCACTATCTTCTTGCATGAAGATATTTCTTGTTCCATGAATAATTCCTAAGTTAGTTTTAGGATATTTTGTATGAGTTATTGTATAAATACTTCTCATTTGGAAGTATTGAGTGTGCATGAATTGCTAAACATTTCCATAGTTGTATTATTATGAACCTAAGGGTGATTGTACCAATTTCAAGTCAGCGGACTGGATTAAAGCAATAAAGTATCATATTATAGGATTCATGTGTTGGGCCACTACAATGAAGTATTTTCACTTGTTTCTTTGTCAATTTCTTATGTTTTTCATCAATACTTGTATGTTGTTCTAAATCTAAATGATAAATCAGGAATGTTATTTCAGAATATGTTAAAAGCACGTTTTTTTGAACTTCTTATCATTTACATGTTTTCCACTGATATCTAGACTAAGGAACCCTTAATTGCTCCATAGTTTCAATTGACCTCTGCCTTTTCACTCATTATTAGGATTTGAGAACCCTTAATTGCTCTCTTATCGTGATTGAAATCATTTTCACCATTAGTCTTGAAGATCTGAAGTAACTCAGCTATCTTGCCCTCTAAACATTTCCCTTTAGACCTTGATCTTGATCTGATTCCTTGACACATTGACTCCATTAGTTCAATGGAATACACACCTACATCTATCCATCTGAGTAAGTGATTTCACCACCAAATCAAATCAAAATCCAAACCAATTTACCCTACATAACTAGCCTAAAATCAACAAAGATAAATAATATAGAGAGATCCCTCTCTGAGCATTAGGAAGGCTAAATTCTAAGGCTTAAAAGTAGGTTTGTGGTTATCTCTAATATTCTTTAAACCAAAATAAAAAATCTCACAACTTTTGAGAATTATTGGAGTGATAACACCCACCACAAAGTTTCAGAGCTAGAGCACATCTGATGCTACCAAAAAATCAACACTTGGGAGGTGTCTTACATGATATGTTATTATTGTTTATTTACCATACTGCCGGGAAATAAGGGCCATGTTATAGTTGTTGCAAGTAGATACTAGGCTTTCTAGCCTTGCTTGGATGAGTTGGCATACTCTTGATCTATTTATTTACTTTGTCAATTGCTATTAAATTTCTGAAGGGATGTATTTTAATATTTTAAAGCGTATTGGTTTCATGTTCTTTCACTCAAGGAGCCACATGTGGGATCCATGTGGGGTTAGTCTAGTCCACTTATGGCGTTGGTGTATCTTACAGCCCAAGATGAAGGTTGAATGATGAATCTCCTAAACACAAATGCAAACTTGAGGGAGATGTTATCACACAGAGTTGTATTTTAGTGCAAAGACAAGTGGAACATGGAAGTGTTGCCACTGTGACTTGGACAACAACTTCTCTCCTTTTAGTGAAAAACAAGCTCAGCATGAAGGGGCCTTTCTTAGTAGCACTTAGGGTTTTTAAGGGAAGACAAGTCTCCTCTAAGGTCACCTAGGTCACTACCCAAATTACCACCAAATGATTATAATATGTAAGTTATGGGTTAGGTGGTTATTCAAAGTAAATTTTTAGATTTAATATATTTACTTCTATGGCTGCTTTTAGAGGGTTTGTTATGTGATTTCTAACTGAAAAATATCCCCCAAAATAGTACAGATATGAAAACTACTTAATGTTGCTATAAAACTTGCATACAAGTTAATTAAATTACAACAATAAACAAGTTATAACAATAGAGTGTTCAAGCCACTTAAATATATAGTAAGTTAATGAATTTTAGGGTTAAAACAAGGAATAAAACCAGGTTAAGTAATTTGCTAATTCCGAATTTTTTACAACATATAATCGCTGATAAAATCGAGCCATACAACTCTAAAAATGCTGCAATAAAATCTAACCAGGTTGTTTTTCCGATAAAAAAAAATCTACGTCAAAAACAATAAAAGAAAACTCTAGATGTGCAGGGTTTTGATGGTAGAAAAATTGAGTATAAGCTGTTAAAACCCTATATTTACAATAAAACGAAAGTAAAAGTTGGAACTGTGTTTAAGATTGGCTAGTTAAGAAAAGGTTGTACCTACTAGATTTTTTTGGGCATAGAGGGTTAACCAAAGCTCCTCTTGAGCTAGTGTGAGTGAAACTAAGGTGATACTTAGGCTTGTCTACTACAAACCCCAACAAATCCACCTAGTGCTTTACAAACTTCAAGTAATTCAAGAGGAAGATATTCTATTAGTAGTCTTCCAAAGGCTTTCAAGAAAGGACTTACTAAAGAAAAGAGAAAATATGGCACATCACCACCACTAGAGAAGCACAACCACACTTATGATCATTCATCAATAAAGTCCACAAGGAGGAAAAGCGATCACTTATTCATTAAATTGATTCATCCACAAAATCATTAATCCAATGACATTTATAAAATTAAAAAGCATTCATAATCATCCTCATGAGAGTGCTCTAGTTATCCATCCATGGAAAGGAATCATAATCATAGAAAAGTAGTGTTCTCCACAAGTTCTACAAAGGAGTTACAAATTGTAGGTGCTTCTCTATTTATATGAAGAGATCTAGAATTCCTTTCATTATTAAAAATAATATTCTCATGGCTTTTAATCCTAAAGAATATAAAATAGAATTATTTCTTTACAAACCCTAGATAAATAGCCAAAACAACATAAGATATCCATGATATATGAGTGAATGAGTCAAAAGACCGCAAAGATTCTCCCCAAGTCAAGTGAAGTCTTCTCAAATTCCAAATCGTCCTCTTAAAAGCATGAGATAAGTCCCATGAGTGGCAAGCATGGGTTCCCAAAGTGGACAACTCACTCGAAAGGGGTGTAAAGAGGCATGAAAAAGTCTCCAAGGTGAAACACTTCCTCTAAAGCCTGTGCACTGTTACAATCAAAAGGTGCAATGTCTCCTTAGAAAGCGCCAATGGCCTCCTCCAAATGTGCATCGGTTGCATCAAGAAAATAAATTGCCTCCTTAATGTCCTCAAGAAGTGCAATGCTCTACACAAGTCATGTCAACAATCCATGCAAAAGTACATTCAAAGAAAGGCTCAAGGGACTCAAAGCATCAAGTCACCAATCTTGAGGCATGTGTCACAAATCACAATGCAATCATGAATCTCAAGCTATAATGCCAATGAAATATAAAAAGTGAGTCATGTCAGAAACATTAAGTCTCATATTCTAACTTCAAGATTATTCATAGAATTTATATCATTACCAAGTTAAGATAAGATGGGGCCATGGTCAACCCTATTAGACATGTCAACAACCAAGAAGCATAGTTCCTAGGAAAAGTATGTAGTGATAGATGGTATGGTTTGTTAAGTAACTTCATGAGTTGCATTGTATCATCATGTGAGTTTGTTTGAAATATTCATCCACGTGACTACCTTTGAAAATAAAGGAGCACTTATCTATTCAGTGACCCTATCTTTTGCATTGTTTCTTGCTACTCCTTTACTTGCCTTTCTTTTGTTCTTTTTCTTTAATTTCATTTGGTCCCTCTTTTAAGATATGTATTTCATTGCACATCGCTTGGGTAATGAGCTCACAATGAGTGAGTGAGTGAGTGGGTATTCTTCAAGTTTTCCTTTTTGGCTTTAACTTTTCTTTCTCATTTTTAAAAAAATATGTTTTTTATTTTATTTTTCTTTACATTTTGTTTTTATTTATTTAGTTGCAGTGAATTTAAGCTTATAGATACTTCTTCTCATGGGATTATGAAGCACAAACCATTTTGTGACATATGACAACCAACCATGCGGAAGATAATAGAAAATTGGAAAAGATGGAGAGGGTTCATATGGATTGGGACATGAACATGATACACCTCATAAAGCCTCTCAATATTGCTTCTTAACCGAAGAGTGACAAATCTAAGAAATGAGACCCAACATGCAAAAATGAGGAAAATAACATAAATTTAGAGTGTTATGATCCATTATCCAACTCAATCAATGATCACCACTTTCATGACAAGTGCATATGACATTAAAACCCAAAATAAACAAATGAAATATTGCACATCATGTATTTCAAGTCTCCTAAGCATAATCACCAAATGTGAATAAGCTAAGAAAATGTAGAAATCATATCTAGCCAAGTGTCATGGATCTTATCTATGGAATTGTTGTCTACAAGTAAAAAATCTCCTCTAGCTGTCCCTACATGCCCAGGGGTAAGGGGAACTAAGAGGTGCTACCCATTATCTCCGCAGTGACTCTCTCTCTCACTTAAGTTCATCTCTCCTTTGGCACAATGGGGGTATCCTTAGAATTGGATCACTAAATCTATGGAGGCTCAAGGTGATATGAAGAGTGATCTTTAAAAAAACATTTATTGTAGCATGGTAAAATGAAGTGATGGAGGATCAAGGTTAATGGCCATATAATTTGGCCAAAATGGAGTGAATCAGGGGGCGAAGATGACTGGAAAATGGATGAGTGGGGATGTTGAGAAGTGCTATTACAATATTCAACATCTTACATGTGCGTGCTTGATTAGATTGTTGAAACTTAGCAAGTTGTTATTACAAAGGGGCTCTACTCATGTACATGCTACGCAATAAAAAGAGATTTGATTCCAAGCTTAAAGACATTGAATTCTTTTATTGAAATGCCATTACATCAATGCTTCAAACTTGAATATAAAAATAGAAAATGAATGAATAGGTATAGAGTCATTTGATACCACTCCTCATATAGCTAACAACCCTACTATGAGATCTTTATTGTATAAAAATCAGACATAATTCCCAACCATACTAAATCAACAAGATGAATGAAAAATGAAGTCATACATATATGGAAAGCATTATCCTTCCATTGTCTTCATAAGATGTTCAATTAAGGTCCAAAGAGGAATATTCACAAATCCAACCATAAGAAACAAATGGGGAGAGCTACTCTTTAAATGGAGTCCTAGCTCCCTCTCCTTATAAATAAAATAACAATTTGTGGCTTCTCGACCCACAACTTGATTCAATAAAAACTAATAAAATAATGAATGTTTCTAGATCCATGCTTTTCTCCAAGATATAACAATACAATATTTAACTACTTCCATTTCCTCGATTCAGGGAGTATTGAACCATTACGAAGTCTCCATAAATGCAAGGGTGTTCCTCATCCTTGGGCTTTCTTTGAAATTTTGAGATAATGAATAGATGCAATATGTGGAGCACTCTTCAAAGAGAAAAGGGGGCTCATCCTTTGATGAATAACCAACTCCAAAAATAGTTGGAACATTATCTTGAGGTGTTCATTTTAAACTAGATATACTACATATAACATGTCCAAAGAGGAGTGCACCTCTAATGAAGCTAGCAATCCCCTAGAAAGGTAGATCTTAGGAGGATGTGTGCCCAAATTTGGGTCCACAAAGTGGATCTTGAATGAGAAATGTGCAAGGGAAACCCTATTGGTTGTTATAACAACCTCCACAAAATGTGGCTACATTACGACATGTGCAAAGGTATGAATCAATCCACATCTACTAAAACCCTTTGAAAACATGCCTCAATTGTGATGTGTTAGGGCTATGTGAAATGAATGACTTTGGAATGTGTTCCATTGATTTCCAAATAAATTAACATGAATGGAATGATCCTATTCTTTGTGCCCAAATACATCCCCAAGTAATGAAGGTGTTGACAAAATACATTCAAACTTTTGACTAGGTAAACTACTAATACATCATCCTAAGAAGGTTGTCTCTCATTAAAAATTGTTTCAAACATTATTGAATCTGATATATCTAAGCAGATAAAGTCAATTAGTGCACATTTCCTCATCTTCCAATATATTATTGTATCATATCACAACATGCTTTAGTGCAAACATAAAACTCTGTATTGAATAAATGCCGAAATATTGAAAAAAAATTGATACCATTTGTAGGACCTAGTATCTTCCTTGTGGTTACAAGAATCTCCAACCAACAATATTGTCCCTTTGTTAACATTGCTTGGATGTATTCTATTATCGATAATTTTATGGTTTAATCTCAATCGCATTGGTAAGTTACAAATGATATGCACTAGATTAGCCTTAAACAATAAAATTAAGAGTTGCAATAGTCTTTTCCTTTCAAATATTTTTTCCATTTCTTTGAACAAATTTTTTGGAGGTGCTACCCCTCATGTTAGTAGGGATACACATTTTTTAACACCGTTGTAAGATCAAGGTCACAAGTCAAAAGACTTGTAACAACCATGTGAGTCATTGTATTACGTGTCCCAAACCTCATGATGGTTTGTCATGGCATATCCTTTTAGGCTGAGTACTTAATCTCCTTGTCCTGTAAAAGACCGAGGGATTCTAGATGGATGTTGAGAGGACTCGTGGTTTTAGAGGAGATTTCTTATGTAGAGGTGACCACTAGTGCATGGGCCAGTTCAACCTGCATCAAAGTGCACCTATTTCCTACTGCATGGTTACAAGTCATAGAGTTTGTATGTGGCCTTGGTTTTGGTGTGGTGTTCCTCAGATAATTCTCAAAATTGTAGTCTCACAAAATCAACATTCACATTTCACGAGGTAGTTCAAATTTCCTATTGCAATTGGTCATGGAAGTAAAAAAGTCAACTTAATCCAAAAAATATTACATGGATGAGAAGATACCATGCCACGTTTGAATTTTCTAAACATTGAACACATGATGAAGATATAGGTGGTCAAAGTTGGTGAATAGGTACAACAGGGTTCTAGGTGAAAAAATAATGGCAATTTTGTATAGTTTTTTGCATGCCTTACATCAATTTTGGTTTACATAAGAACGAGAAGACAACCCATGTCTTAGTGTCTCCAAATTCTTAAGGGAATTAGATATCCCTCAATAAGGTGTGATGACGTGGTAGGGGCAGTGATAATGTGGCAATGCAGGGCAATATGTGGAAAAATAAAGAAAGACCTAGATGAAATCAAGGAAAATCATAACAAACCTAGGTGGAAAAAGTGTCAAAACCATCAAGGTGTTGAAGATCAAGCAAAGGGGTGGCAAGGTCGAGTTTACGATTTGTTTTAACTCAAGTCAACTAGTCGTTGTCTTCCTCAAGCAAAGAAAATTAAATATGTACCAAATCAAACCATCGTTTGAGATGAGCATTGGGTTTCCTAGAGAGATGTTGGGATTTTGGGACATCTTTTCAAATTCTAGGGACATGGAAAAGGAATGTTGTGTTAATTTTTAGGGCTAGATTGTTCTCTGATGTAGATAATTGTGTTTTCAAACTTTTCCATCATTTACATATTATATTCACCCCATAACATCTTAAAATCATTAGAAATTATGTTGAGAGAACAATAAAATAAAAAATGGAGTGGAACAATAAGAAACAACAAATGAAAGGCATACACCATAAAGACACTAGGATTTAGGTCAGAGACCAGGGAAAAACTCCATAACGGGGAAAACCCAACCAAATTATTCTTCTTATGCTCAGATACAATGTAGAAATATCATGAGACATAGGGCTTTCATCATTAGGCCACCTAGGGCCAATCATGGATCATACTAGATTCTTATGAAATGAATTCCCACACATCATTGTCACAACCACACATCTTTTTCATAAATGCATTGTTACATATCAATGTCAAGGCAAAATTGCCACATCATCATTGTCAAATAGACACTATCACAACATCATTATCATATAGATTATTGTCTCACTGTCATATACATTAAAGGTCATTGATATAAGGTTACTTCGATACATCTCATTGCCATAAAGAGTACTATAATCATACTATTAACACTATCTTCAAGAACACTATTATCACTGTCATATCTAGGTCAATGATCACTAACATATCAAGGGCATTATCATATCATAGATCATGGTCATACCTCCTAGTCATAGCCATATGAATTACTATTAATGTCTCCAAGTCAAGATCACTGTCACTCATAAGGTCATGGTTATTGCCATATATTTTACCTCTTATTATTTTGAACAAGCCAAAGAGAAATACCATACGAGCTACTGGAACAAATGTGATTCATATGAAACATAAAGCGAGCCATTATGATAATGTCAAACCTTAGAGATGCGATGTCACTGCCACTAAATAATGTGGAGAAATTCCACTATGTAATGCTAAGCGATGCCACTTTCTAAAGCCGAGTGATGCCACTGTGTAATGTCGAGTGATGCCACTCTGTAATGTCAAGCTATGTGAGCTACATGAACTAATCGAGCCACATATATAAAGAGCTACAATAATCTAATTGATCCACAAGGTTGCTAGTTCAAGCCATGAAGAAATAAAAGCAATCCTAATAAAATTACGAACCATAAACAAGATATGTGAGGTATAGTGATCACATATGAATTAAAAACAAAATATGCGAGCCACCGTAAAAAAGTGTGAGTAACTATGAATTTATAACGTGTGCCACATAGTATATCGTATTCCATAGAGTATAACATATGCCATAATGTATATCGTATTCCATAGAGTAGTTTGATCCACAAAGAATGCGAGCCTTAGAGGAAATGTGAGCCATAGTGCGAACCATTCATCATTGTAATGCAAGCCATAGATGTATAGTGTGAGTTGCCTCAAAGAGAGTATATACGAACCTCATATTAGATCGAACCATGTCCATTTGGAGAAAAAAATAAGCCAACTTTATAGTTGATGCCATTTACGAAGGGTGATGACCTTTGGGCAAACCGAAATGCAATGTTGGTAGGTCGACTTGTAATGATCTGGGAGGGAAAAATCAAATTTAATTTCTTCTCAACATTATTAAATACATTTTCTAAAATAATTTATTTCCCAAATTGTTATCAAATTAATAATAATAATATTTCTTCTTTATCCAATTGAATTTTCCTTTTGACCAATATAAATCCTTTTTGGGCACTATGGATTTCCTTTGTAGAAATTTGAATAACTGATATGTTATCCACCGAGATTCTCCTGATCACACACTATTTTATCTTCATGCACAATACAAAATCTCTTCTACCATTGATCATTATATGCGGAAATAAAATCAATTGCATGCACACATTAAAACCATAAAAATTCACACATATGAACATAGTATGTAATGGGAAAGCTTAAAGCTGAAAACCCCCAACTCTCTGTATATTATATATGTCATAGAGATCATGTAACAATCATCATACAAAGCTCCTCACAAGCTTTCAGTACAATCTCCAATTGCTGCACACTAATCAAGCCTTGATCTTGCAAATCCCATGCACCGATCTTTGCTAGCCTTTAGCCTGCCTCTACTGCGCAATCCCTGCTGAAGAATACCTCTTGATGAGTTCGAATTACCCCAGCCTTGCTCACGCAGTATTTAAAGGCATCTATACTGAGTGTTGGATGCAAACCATGCATCACTATAGTCACAACTGATAGTCACACTGCTCTTTCACCTTTCTCTCCACTGGTCTCCACTGAAACTGTCCATACTCTGAAGTTAACTGATGTATTCTTTAGTTGATTAATGAGTTTATAATTAGTGAATTAATTAATAATTAATTCACACCACTCTCACTAGTGTATCAATCAGTTAGACTAGATACAACTAGCTCAACTATGTTTAGATTAGTTAAACTAAACACAACTCCATTAACTTCCTCAATCAACTCCACCAAACTTTCTCACATGAGTTCTAACTGAAGTATGCATGCAATAGCTCCACTTAACCCTTAAGAATAGTGTAATTCCTTCTGTCAGCTCCTGTGCCACATCTGTGCACTTAACTGAAGTGCTCCAAGAGAATAAGATAGTGTTTATAGTCCAAATATTATTAAGAGCTATTAATATTCGACATATCTATTTTTAGACTGGCGATCTAAAAACAGATTCTGCCCAATATGTCTAAAAATAGAAATCCATCTATTTTTCCAACTTGACCAACCATCCACAAATAACATCCCGCAACTCATAGAATATGATCGACATGTCTAAAAATAGACTTTGCGACAAAAATCACCTGTGTGGGCCCCACCTAGTTTAGGTGATCACTTTCCAACTAGGATCAGGAATGATGTTTCAAGATGCCTCCTTCACTGTTTCTTGTTGCAATCTTCAACATCCTTTGGCTCTTAGGGTTTCTATGGGTAAATTCGTCTCATAGCTTCCCCATTTTTCAACACTCCCTCTCAGCTAGGGAGGAATTTCCATCTGCATCATAAGTTTCAACTCATCTCATCTCATAGAAGAAGAATAATTCACAATAGAAGGTAAGGGGGGATGGAAAATATCCTCCAAACCCTACCAGTCTCCAGGTTAAGTTACTTCATCTTAGCTTAACATTGATGTCTCGATCTAAATAAAAAGAATCATCATAGCCACCCTATATATAATGATAATAGGAAGGATATCACATACCATGAGAGGTAAGGATAATGCTCATCCTATTATCCAATGAAAATAGGCAGGATACCCAAGTTGCCATCTGTGACAAGGATCACACATCCTATTGTCTAATGACAATAGGTAGGATACACAAATTTTCATAAGTGCCAAGGATCACACATCCTATTGTCTACTGATTTTCCCACCTTGACCCTCAAGAATCAAGTCGTAGAACACCTGCATCCACTAACTTGGGGAGGATACCCAACTTACTAGAGGTAAGGATCACACACACCAAAGTCTCTCCTCACCCATTGACTAGATGGGTGAAAATCCCGACAAACACAACTTGTGGGTAGGATGCATACTGGGGTATAATTTGTCAAGTCCTGGACTTGATGGTAGGGGAGGATACCCAACTTGTCATAAATGACAAGGATCATGTACACCCTACAATGACAATAGGTAGGATACCCAATTTTCCATAAGTGATAAGGATCACACATCGTATTGTCTAAGAATTCCCTCAACCCTAGGAGCTCTCTGGCTCAATTCCTCTCTCTGGGAGCTCAAACAAGGGGGAATATCATAGCTCAATGTTCTCAATCAACCGTGACCACTTCCCAGAAGGGTCACTTCCACCAGTCCACGATGCTCTTTGAAGACCAAGAACTTCCCCTCTCATCAATTGAGATGAGTTGGAGCCTTATTTCTCCTCTCTGTACCATATCCCGAATATAGTGATATCTAATCTCAATATGATTGGTTCAATCATGAAACATGGGATTCTCTGAAAAATCGAATCCCACTCTTAATATCATAGTATATCATAGTTGTGCCTAACACATGCTCAAAAATCTCTCCAAAGAGCTTTATGAATCACACTGCCTCACAACTAGACATGTTAGTAGTAATTTGTTCTACCTTAGTTGTACTCAAATAAAAAAACTATTGTTTGCACCTTATCCAAGAAATCATGGAAGACACCAAACTAAAACAACACCCTAATGTTCTCTTCTTGTCAACAATATTTCTAGCCCAATCAACATCAGTGTATCCATCAAGTCTTACAACATATCTCAATCCGTGATTAATAGTTGTCTCATCACATGTCAACCAAGTGTGAATTTAGAGGCTTAGTCATAAATTGACTCAAAGTACATAATGCAAAACAAGTATCCATTTGACTGCTAGCTCATCATCAAATATAAATATGAAGAGGAAAATCTCTCAACTGCATTAGTATAATCCATCATGCCAAGTCTTTGACAACATACTTCCCTTAACAAGGAAGTCTTCATCATCTCTCTATTATACTACTAATCTCAAGTAATTGATCATATGGGCTCAAAGGTTAACTCCCTCTAGTACTGAATATGAAGATGATATGATCATGTCAGAAAATAAATTATTAGCATATATGAAACCAAACATAAAAGACATACCTTCAATCATGAAGAGTGGATGGAGTCTGCATCAGATGTCTAACATTCCAAACATGCCAAGTCCAGGGGACTTGTTAGAGTTCATATGGGGCTTTCTTTAGTCTTCAATCATGTGTTGATTTTTGGTAGCATCAGATGTGCTCTAAGTCTCAAAATTGGCAACGAGGCTTAGGCACATGTATTCTAGAGAATCCATAAATCGTTTGGGAAAATTCCACTCAGAATATGTTTTATTAAAATAATTAATTATTTTTAATGGGACCCTAAGTCTCAAATTAGGAAACTAAAATAATTAAAGGGTATTAATAAAAATGAGTGAGAATGTTTAGAAAAGGTGGAGATCAAGTCAAAAATTAATCTTAGTCATTGATTAGAGAATTAATCTCGGCCGTTGAAGTTTCAACGAGAAAATTATAAAAAGGGCTTAAAGGGTCATTTGGAAAACACACTGAGACGAAGAAAGAATACAGAGATCGAAATTCTTTAGTGAGCAGTGCTCAGGGAGAGGATCGATCAAGAGGTTTATCACATAGAGGCGCAGGGATAATTTCCAGGAGGAGGAATTCTTGATCTGGAGAGTGCATAGAAGAGGAGGCAGTAAAAGCCACAGACAGCTGTGCAGATCCAGTGACACAGAGGCTACAATGGGACTACATAGAGTTGCAAAGGGAGTTTGTTTTTCTATTGAAGAGACAACAGAGGGTTAGTGACAATTCCTGTAGGAATTTTTCAGAGGACAATAGATTCCAGTTTCTAGCCAAGAGAGAGATCCAACATAGAGATAGAGGAAACTACAGTTGTGACACAGAGACTGCGCAGAGTGACACAGTCACTGTGCAGAGGCAGCACATAGCAACTTATTTTGGGTGTTGATCAATGTCGGGTTCCGGTGGAGGAGTGAGGTTTGCCTCACAAGATTTTACTTGTCAATTTATCTACATGATTTGATAGATTGGTCAATCATAGATTTGTACTAAAAAAAGTACTAAATAATATAAAAACCCTCAACTGCTACATTGATTTTCCCACATTGGGTTTTTCTGGGGACAATTGTCAAAAAATAACGGTGTTAATGTGTGTATACTTATGCTTGTATTTTTCCTTGCATTTTTTATTATGAAGGCAACATTATATTTTATTTTGATATTTACCGTAGCATACGTTAAATAATTTGTTCAGTTAAAGAAATAGAAGAAATTTAATTAGCTGTTGCAGTAGGATTCCAGATAGCGAAATTTTCACATAGTATTAGAGCAAAGAAAACAAATACAGAAGAACTGATGGTGAACAAAAGAGGGATTCAGGAGACTGCGTAGGCAGTAAATCAAATTTCCAAAAGGATTGCTTAGTCCAGTCCACGAGGAAAAATTTCGTGGAAAATATCTCTCTGAATGAGTCGATAGTGAGAGATTTTCGGATCAAAATTTTCCAGTGACAAAGGGATTTGCGCATCAGGTTCAACATAGAGCAGTCTTAAGGAGGGATGCATTTTTTGTTGAACTGAAAAAGTGCCAGAAGGGAACATAACGCAGATAAGTATGGAAAATTTAGATGTCTTTGTATTTTCTTCTAGATTGGAAGAATATTTTGCATGTTTGTCAAGTTCAACATATGCAGGTGTTTAGTACATTGATAGCAGGGCTTCATCTCACATGAATGGAGTATGAGAATATTTCTCGAGCTATTAGGAAGAAAAAATGGAATTCCATATCACTATGGGGAACATAACAAAATTCACTCCAAAAGGGAGAGGCATCACAATGTTTCAGACGGAAGCATGAACCAACATCAGAGCCACTAATGTGCTGCATGTGCCAGGACTAGGAATGAATCTAATTTCAGTGTCCTAGTTACAAGAAAAGGGATACAATGTATACTTAATTGGGAAGAAGGCATACATCAAGCATCTGAGCTAGAAGAGGAGGAAAATTAGAACTCGAAGCAATAGACTATACAGATTGAAGCTCAAGTATCCAATGGAAATTATTGGAAACAATCTTGATGGCGAGAGAAATATGAATGAACTATGGCATAGGAGAATGGGAAATCTGCACCATGGATCACTGCAGATGCTCAACTAGACTGTTACTGGAGTCCCAGTCCTCAGTACGGAGCACGATGACATCTGCAGAGGATGCGTGCTAGGGAAGTATGCTAAGGTAGCTTTTCCCATGAGTGATAACCGAATAGAAGGCGTATTGGGATTGATATACTCAGGCATTTTTGGCTCAATGTCCACTAGAGCTCTTAGCGATGGCGAATACTTTGTCACCTTCATTGATGATTACTCTAGGAAAACCTGGATCTACTTCATAAAGCCCAATGATGAGGTATTTGACCGGTTACAGGAGTTTAAAGCTCTCGTGGAGAACATGACAGGGAAGAAAATAAAGGTGTTGCACTCAAATAATAGTTGAGAATATACAAACAAAGAGTTCATAGATTTCTATGCAAAGGAGGGCATCAAGAGAGAGTGGAAAACTCCATACAATCCACAAAAAAATGGTGTAGTTGAGGGGAAGAACAAAACTATTGTTGGGGCAGAAAAAGCAATGTTATATGACTTATACTTGCTTAGATTCTTATGGGCATAGGCATGTAACACAATTGTGTATATATAGAATAGAACACCTCATAGAGCAGTGGGGAATAAATCGCCTAGAGTTTTCACAGGGAGGAAACCAGAAGTAGGACACCTCAAGATATTCAGAAGTTTGGCATATTGTCATGTACCAGATGAGAAGCAAATTAAACTTGATCACACTATAGAAAAGGGGTATCTCGTAGGATATAATGAGACCTCAAAATCATATAGAATCTACATTCATAGCAGTAGGAAAATTGTAGTGAGACAAGATGCTAAGTTCATGGAGTATAGAGCTTCAGGAAATCTCATGATATGCCAGCAGAGGATCAGTCAGCAAAATTTCCTTTAGTCCAACAAAAACAAGGGAAGCAGGGAGGAAAAATAGGAGGAAAAACAACAAGATTGAGTACAATGACTAGTACTAACATTTCCTTGGTAGGAGAAGATTCTGGTAGTTCTCAGTAGATGGAACAACAGGAACAGGAGGAGGAATTGAGAGAACCTATTACCACTAGTGGTAGAACAAGTAGGGAGGCACGATAAACATTAAGGGATGCATAGGAGTTCATTGGAGCTCTCGGAACTGAGAAGAGGCAGTGTAGGCAACCTGAAAGATACCAAGCATTGGTAGCACAGGTAGAAGAACCCTCCAGTTTTCAAGAAGACGTACAACGCCAATTATGGATGGATGCCATGCTACAAGAGTATAGTTCTATCATGAAAAATTATGTCTGAGAAATTGTGCCTAGACCAGAGGATAGATCAGTTGTAGGATCAAGATGGATCTACAAGATCAAATACGCTGCATATGGTAGCGTGGAGAACATAGAAAATTTTAGGGGTGAATTTTCTCCCATGGGCGAAATTAAAGGGATTTAAATATTTATTGGGAGAATTTTTTGTATCATAGTATATTATTTCATTATTTCAAATCGCCCCAAAATTTATTTTATAAAAAAATTACGTCTAGAGGTTAGCCCACCTTATTTTAAGGGAGAGGGTAAAAAAAATAAATTTATATTTCAAATCTCCCCAAATTTATTTTATAAAAAAATTAGGTCTAGAGGTTAGTCCACCTTATTTTAAGGGAGAGGGGCAATTAAAACAACTTATATACATATTAACTCTAAATCTACTGGATCAAATCTCTTTTCACTCTAAATAGGTTTACATCTTAAGAGATTTGATCCCTCTCGACAAAATAAAAATAATAAAAAAAATAACATTAAAATAAAATAATTTCATGGTATTTACCCATGGTATTGACACATGGTATGAGAACCCATGGTATTTACCCATGGTATTCATGTGGAACATAACATATTTAAAGGGTAAAATTAAACCAACCTAGCTACATCTTAAGTTAGGAGTCTACCAAGCCGAGAGAGATATCAAATAGCTTGTGACACAAACCTATTTTCACTGAGTGAAAAAAAAATTAAACCCTTTTGAGGTTTGGTGGATCCAAAATTAAAATGGATTTACACTAGTCACATTTTGTAAGTCTAGATGATGCTTCAAAAGTGGGTATGTTTTTTATGTTATACATTCCTAGATAAGGCTTTAGAAGTGGGTATGTTTTTTATGTTATACATTTTATTTTAAAATATTGTTAGGAGGGGTAAATACTTTATTTCCCCATTAAGTTATAGATTTAAAGATAATAGGGCAATTGACATTATGGATTGTGTGAATTTGAAGATGATGTTTATATAAATAGTTGTTTTCTTTATCTAAGTGAGTTATAGCTTGTGAGAATATTTTAGTATTTTTCAGTATCAATGCTTCAAATTAAAAATCACTTGGACTATTTTGCCAACACTATAATGTGCGGCAAATTCTGATATCTCGAGGGTAGACATTTTTTTTAATAAAATCTTCTTGTAATTTACTCAGAATGTTTGATTTCATGGAATATTTTCCTTCCTCCATGGAATTCCTGCAAGACGAGACTCCTCCTTTAACTGAGCCTCATGAGTAGCAGACTCTTCTCTGGGAAAGGATTCATCTTAACTTCATCTTAACTTCAGTAAGTTCAAGTGACCTTTACTTTCATTTTAATACCTTTATTGACAATATCTAATATCAACACGTTCAACATCATTTTAACAAAAGCTTATTGAAATTTAAACTAAAATTTTATATTTTCTAAAAAATAAATCTAATTAAAAATGAAACTTTGGAATTTTTTTTTTAGCAATGGCACATTGTTTTTCACCCTAATCTCTTCAAATTTTAACTACATTGTCTTCAATATTTGCACGTATACATTTTTTTTTTTTTTTTTTTTTAATACTTTTAACTTAGATGAAACTTGTAAAAGGAAATGCTAAAAGTGATATGAATGGTTGTTTAAAAATGAGATCATCATAAAAAAGTTCTATTATGGGTAGGAAGACCCGTCAAATTTAACCCCTGATTTTAAACCTTCACAATTTACAACCTTCATAATTTCGGAATATGTCTAGGTGGTGTTATTAACTTTTTTTTTAAACTTTATTCTTAGTTTTTTTTTTTTTTTTTCATAGTGGTTCACGTTCCTATGTTCCTGCACACATGTACTAGCTACATCCACGGTCTTAAGGAATCGCAGTAAATCCTCCCAAAGGGATCTACTGTCGGCCTAACACTGAGGCCTAACCCCGCGGGCATCTAGGAGATTTGATCCTTTGACCTCTCAATCTGGGAGTACTTCTAAGCGGGGACTCAACCAATTGAGCGAACCCTTGGGGCTTAACTTTATTCTTAGTTTCATTTAATTAAATATGAAAACATTTTCTTGAGAAGTAAGTAAATGATCTCTAATTATTTTAGATTTTTATTTATTTTTATGAAAATTATGAAAACATTTCCTTAGAAAGTAAGAAAATGATGATTCTACACACACACACACACACACACACACATATTTGAAAACTATAAAATACAATTTTAGCTATTTTTCATTTCTTGAAATGTATCTTTAAATACATAGAAAGCTAGATTCTACAATTCCAAAAAAATTACTCAAAAACTAAAAAGTGATTTTATCAAAAATAATAAAAAAACAAACAAACAAAATTATGGGTTCAAAATGAACACACATGTTACCTTTAATTCACATAAAATATAACCTCAATCCCACACATAAATTTATTTGAATTATTTTTAAAAATAAAATAAAATATTTTAACCAATTCCACTAAAATTTGTAAGGAAAATATATAATAATTTTAAAACATAACCTTAATTTTATAAAAAAGCAAAATAATACAATAACAAAAGAACACTAAGTTTTAAAAAACTAACCCTACATGAGGTTTTCACCACTTCTACCTAATTTGATAACCAACATGGGAGGGAATGCCACATTGTCCTTCCAATAAAAAAACATCCAATACCATCGTAAAGTCTATTACTAATAATTTTAGAGGTTATTAAATTAACAAGCAAGAATTTTTAAGGAATAATATTCCAAATCCAACGACATTCTTATCATTCATACAAACACATTCTTAAATTTAAAAGAATTATACGACAAATGTTTCAAGATTGGATACAAAAATTCCCAGTTACTGCAGGATCAAACGTAGGCAGAAACTCAGTAACGAAGTTCAGTAATGAAGTTGTCTAGTTACACAAGAGATCTATGATAATACATAATCTTTGAATAGCCACATACTACAGATTCACTGAATAAGGCAAAAATGAGATAGCTTTAATTATTTGAGTCTTCACCACCTTCCTTGTATTTGAATATCTGCAGTACGAAGAGTGAGTTAACCATCACCTCCCTTTCTTTTTAGCGTTGGTGGCCTTAGGTTCCCATCTGGGTGCAGAGGGAACAATTCGAGCAATTCTCCCCTCATTTCATATTCTGTTGAAATTTCTAGTCCCCGCTCATTAAATAAAATGTAACTTAAATTAGAATTTGAACAACATATTTGAGAACTTTGAAAACTAGAATATGAACAACGTATTTGAAAATTTTGAAAATTGGTTGCTGAATGGGGAAAATTCATGTGCATATATGTTTGAAATGAATGGGGAAAATTCATGTGCATATATGTTTGAAATCAATAATAAAAGCGAAGGAATTTGAATGTAAATGTAATATTTGACAGCTGAAGAGGAAAAGTATGTAACAAAAGAAAATATTTGATTTAACTATTAACACTAAAGGCTCATTGCATTTCTTGAATAGGTTGGAAATCTAATAAAGAAGAACTAGCCTAGCCAAATATTTGACTTGGATTTTCATTTTAATTGTAGTTTTCTCAATATTTTAGTAATCCGATAGATATGAACAAAGTTAATTGCTCACTGTTTAACTTTGTGCATATCCATCAAAATTTGGAGAACATTTCGAAACCTGAAATAGTGTATAACAAGAACCTAGAGAAACATTACCCATGAATTTTCTTTTCCAAAACATGGAAAATTGTATATCATAGTTTTTAAATAAATATTTTCTTATTATTACATATGTTTCTATACATTGGTAACGAATCACTAATATTTTACAATGTTTTCTAATTTTTTAGAAGATTAATCAATAATTTTCAATACTTTATAACCTAGTGAAAAATTCGCCAATATTTAAGAAAATTTTATAATTTAGTGAAATATTCGCCAAAAAATTATATATGTATATTATATTAATGAAAAAATAGCCTATACATTTTTCTATATCCATTGGGGATTCACCCATTTATTATACATATAAATTTGGGGGGTTTCTTAAAATTTTCTTTGGTGGAGAAGTACAAGGCTAGGTTCATAGCAAAGGGGTATGTGTTGAAATTTGCAACAAGAAACAGTGAAATTGGAAACCAGAAAGGACAAAAAAATGCACCCACAAAGGCAATGGAATTTTGATGCACCATAATTTTGGCTGTGGAATGTGAAGCATCTAATTTATATTTCCTTTAAATAATTTGGACAATATATTATAATTTTATCTCATAACAACTTGTATCAGTTAACGAAGTCATGATGACTGAGTTAGCTTAGGAAATTCGAGTTGAGGGTCTAAGATGAGGCATGTAGAGGGATTCTAATATTTTGGGGGTCTAGTTGTAGTTGATGCATCAACTGATGCATGGTGTGAGTGAGTTAACTCAACTTATTGAGTTATAATCAATTTAACTAGTTCTAACCGAGAGATGAACTAATGAGAGGTCGAGTGAATTAAATTAGAATTAATTCACATGCAGTGATCAATCATATAACTGATAATTCACTATTAATAGCTGCTTACATACCAGTTTTGAGAGAGACCTAGTTGAGACAGAGGTTAAAGGGAACATAACTATTAGTTGTATTTATAAAAAATTTCCCATCTGCAATTATAGAGTCATTGGGATGCCATGATGCATTACCTAATCAAGAAAGGCTATTTTTCCTATTTAATAGGGAGCTAATTCCCTAGAAATTGCGTGAGCAAGGCAAGTTGAAGGAAGGCTGTGAATTGGCTAAGTACTAGACTGATTTTGCTTAGATCAATGTGAGACAGTTGGCAGAGTGCTGGAGAATCTCATGAGAGATTAGGCATTGTATTGTTTCATGATTCCTTAACTTAATACACAATATAGATAGAGGTATTTTGATCAATTTCTTTCCCTAAGAAAATTTTGTGTTGTGTGATTGATTTACTTCTTTCTCTTACTTGCATGTGATTGAACGATCATGTTTTGTATTCCGCAAATATTGTAGAAGAGTTCAATATCTTGTTTTAGTACATCACAAGATCAGATTGAATCCATTGGTAGATTTTCTACATGGCATCAAAGCGATATTTCTACATGGTATCAGAGCGCCAGGAATCACAATAGAAGGGAAGAACAAAGTTTTGTCTTGAACATGTATTCAAATCTGCAGATTTATTCTTCAGGATCGAACAACATATCAAGATGTATTTCAATGGCTCGAGACTTGAAAATTCTCTTAAGGGAAATTCAAATGATATAGAATGGAAGGACAAGATGGAGGCAATGTTGTAGGACTATGGGTTGAAGGAATTGATAAATATTGATAATCCCAAGCTCGTAGTAGCAGATGCCCAACTTCTTTATGCATGGCAAAAGAAGGTAGCAAAGGCGATAAGGATCTTGTTAGAGGGAGTTCGAGATCACATTGTTTCGAGTCTCCATTTGAAGGCGACTTCATATGCTATGTGGAAGGCCTTGACAGATATGTTTCAGAATAGTAGCGACCATAGGAAGTTGGCATTGAAGGACAAGCTCATAAATATCAAGATGGAGGAGGGCGAGATGATACCAACATACTTGTCGAATTTCACTCAATGTCGAGATGAGCTTGGAAGTGTTGGTGTGACTATAGCCCAAGATGATTTGGTGAGCCTAACACTTCTAGGCCTTCCCAAGATTTGGCATAGTTATTAGGAACCTGTGAATGGGAGGGAGAAGTTACTAGACTATGAGCGTTTGTGGTCCGGCTCGGTAATAGAATAAATAAGGTGGAGCGCCAGAGACGGGACCTTCAGAAAAGACAAAGAAGAAGATTGTGCATTAGTCGGAAAATGAAAGAAAGACAAGGGAAAGAAGTGCCAAGGCGAAGAGGGAAAGAGAGACTTGTCTAAGATCAAGTGTTTTCACTGTAACGAGCATGCGCACTATGTCGCAAATTGTCCACAGAAGAAGGCAAGCAAGAAAGAGCCCGTAGTTACAGCGGGTGAAGCATTGGCTTCACAGTTCGAGCTTGATTTTACTCTCATTGCATGCATGGATAGCACTGTAATGGGATGCATGTGCTATATACACAGTGGTGCCTAATTCCATATGATGGGGAATAGATATCTCTTCAATGACTTAGAGGAGAAGGACCTCTAGCAAAACATAGAGTTTGGAGATGACAAGAGGTATAACGCGACCGAAATAGGTACAATTACCTTTTAGAGGGAGTTCGGCTCCCCTCTCAAACTGGCAGATGTTTTGTATGTTCCAGTTTTAAGGAAGAATCTTGTCTGCGTAGCAGTATTGGAAGACTGTGGTTATGATGTCATATTTATAAAATGAAAGGTGTTCCTTAGACACATTGCCACAAGATGGGTGAGACATATTGGTGTAAGAGTCAAGAACCTGTATGCTCTCGATTTCGAGGATGCATGCAAATATTTGAGGAGCAAAGCAGTGGTTACTGACTTGGTGGTTGAGAGGGAGCAATTATCTCTCAACATGTAGCCTCATAAGAAGTATCAGAAGGTTGTGGAATAGCCAAAGTTGGAGAAGCAGAGAGGAGACCGAGTGGAGGCATCCACTCAACCAGAGACCTCCAGTAGGGAAATTTTGAGCTAGATGGGTAGAGGGAGTGTCGACCGGATAAATCGTTCTTGCGGACATGACCGATCTCCCTAGTGTTAGAAGACAATCTAGCAACAAACGAATAACTAAGTTTGTCTTTCTCTAAATATATTCGTTTTAAAAATAAATGCTATGAAGGTGTTGATCCTACCTTAGATCCAAATGCTTATTTGTGGTCGTAGTGCTTCCGTCGCAACAATAATTCTTTTGTTGACCTGCAATCACAAACAAGAAAATATTAATAGCACCTGTATAACAAATAATCATAAAACATACCTATCATAGTGATCAAGGAATCTATGAAATACATGATCAAACGACAGCTTATTTAAATAAACAATCGAACGAAAATTTATTGAGAAAAACAAAACTTGATTGTATTAATCTTAAAATAACAGAAGAACCTTACAACCTTAGCCTTGATGTTTGAAAGGCCATCCCGGGGTCCGAAGCAGGAGTCTCCTCTACTTTGATAAGTTTTGCACTCTTCCTCTAGAAGCATAAAGAGGTATGTGATCTTTCCTCTCAAAAGCTCAGCAGAAAGAAGTCTAAATCTTAACAGCACTTCAACTCAGAAATCTTCCCTTAACCCCCTGAGGCTACCCAATGCCTCCTTTTATAGAGCAGATGAGGAGGTTAGGATTCCACCTTTAAAGGGATAGAACCCTAATTCAAGGGGATAGGCTCCTCACATCAAGGGATTAGTTCCTTAAGGTGTGGGATACATGCACCTTACTAAAGCGTACTCATCCCCAAAAATATCATCTAGAACCTTCGAGAATTGACCAAAATTCAACTTTTTCAGTTAAATTTCGCGTTTTTTTTTGATCTTACAGGGGTTCCGCAGGCATAACACTGGAAAAATGCGTTCTAGAACGCAGTTCCTCTTCACATTACCTGCGTACCCTAGCCAGGAACGCAGGTAGGCTTAATATTACCTGCGTACCCAAAGTTTTTAAGCTTTTTAGGGTTTTTTCTCCATGTTTCAGGGCTTAGAATGAGGAACCAAGGTTGTAAGACTTGCAAAGGAGGTAAGTATGAGTGTCAATGAGCTCATATAGTCAGCATAATGTTAGGGTGACATTTTTTAGTGTAAAAAATTGCCCCCTAAAGTGCGAAGTCTGAAATAGATGAAGATGAAGTCTGTCATATATGAAGAGTGAAGTACTTTATCATTTCAAGGATCATCCTGTGGACACCCCAGTCGGAACCTGTAAAAAAATTCAATGCAAAATATATATATGTTAACATATCATCGCTGAGGTAGGCATTCCCATACTCAGATCAAAACTAACTAAAATTGTTCTGATACAAAAATGATTTTAATATTACATCAATATTGTAGACACAGCATGGACGCAACCATCTGTAATGAATAGTCTACTGCATAATAATAAAACTCCTCGCAGCCTGGATGGTGGAAACTAGATCCAGGGTCTTGATTTCCACTTCTCGAACCAGTACGATTCTATCCATGCGATTAAATGTGTTGAAGTCGAACATGGTAGAAACCACTTGATTACCAGTCAATAATGTAAACTGTTAACAAGTGTGAGAGAAACCACTAGTAATGTCAATGGCTCTCAAAGTACTCAGTACAATCCATGAAATGTGAATGAATGAGCTGAAGTCGAACATCTCATGGAATCATTCGATCGAAGGTCAATGATGCAACCTGTCGTCGAAGGCGAGAAACCTGCTATTGAGGCATGCAGATTTCAAGGTACTGACGATTTCTATACCAACTTCCTAGATAATGAGCTGTCGTCGATATAAAGTGATCCGTCGTAGGCAAGCCCACTACACCAAATCATAGATCAAGTTTTGAAAATATATTGGCAAGGACTGACTCAGGGATGGTAAAAAATGGATGACAGATATTTTGCAGATGAATGGTTTATTTGAACTGTCCTCTTGAACACATAATGACACTGCAGATGGCTTGGTGACAATTGACCCAAAGCTAATACCCAGAAACCGGTTGAAGACTTTCAATATGGTTTGATTAACTGTTAGGTAAATGATTTCCCAACCCAGGTGAACAAAAAGCGTCGTGTTCAAGAGTGGTTAACGGTTTTCCGAATAATCAAGATGTAACAAACAGGTTCGTTTTTCTCTCTTTTCCCCCACCATTTCTGGCAAGTACCTCTTTATTTTTGACAAGCTTGAGGAGGATAACATTTGCTTGTTTATAAGCTCATCCTTCGGATGAGTCCAACTTAGTTTAAAATTCGAACCCTAAGAAGGAGTGGTTCGTTCCTATTTGAAATTGAACAGGTCCTTTACTGTTAAATTTTAACGAGTCCAGTATAGGAGAAACTCGGTGTTTTTCAATTTTAGGGAGTCAGAAGAAAAAACTTAAGAAAACTCCGTGGGTGTAATTTTTCGTAAATTTAGTCTCTCGAGCCCGAAAAAGGATAAAATAATGCGGGAGAGAACCCCACGGTTCCGGACACTACCGACAATTTTTTCATAAATAGTCCAATGTCTCGTAGTGTAAACTGTTCGACACGATAATTCATTTACTTTAACGAGTTCGAATAATCAAGTACTCGGCAATCTTTTCATGTTTAGGAGAGTCCGAAAAGGGCTTAAAATAGATTCCGTATTTCACTTTTTCGTAAGTTTTAACGGTAGTTCGAAAAAGGGATAAAATGTACTCATGGTTTTCACTTTTCTACGAGTTCAAAAAGGGATAAAATGTACCATATGGCCGTACTTTCAATTTAATTTACGAGCGGTGAAAGATGGAAAAGAACTCGGCATTTTCATGTGTTTTACGAGAATGAAAGATAGCAAATAAACTCCTGGATTTTCATGAGTTTAATGAGTCTTGAAAATAATAACCGAAATTGACTCAAGATAGGTTTCATTTTTACAAAAGCTTGAAACAGAGAAAAAATATGCTTCAGAGTGGTTTCATTTTTACACAAGCTTGAAACAAAGAGAAAACTGTGCTTGATGCCCCCTAAGCGTAACTGCTAGAGCACAGTTTGTGAGGATAGTTCCTGTTATTGAGTCAACCTCGTTAAAAAATGAATAAGGTATGAGGATAGTTCCTGCTCGTAAATTAAATTGAAAGTCGGCCATATGAGTACATTTTTATCCCTTTTTCGAACTCGTTAAAACTTACAAAAAAGTGAAATCTGGAGTCCTCTTTTAAGTCCTTTTCAGACTCTCTAAACATGAAAAGATTGCCGAGTACTTGATTATTCAAACTCGTTAAAGTAAATGAATGATCGTCCCTTCAGTATAAGTTTACCCCTTTTACGGATTGAAATGGACTATTTACGAAAAATGTATACATTGACTAAATACGGTCAATAGAGTTCTCTCCCGCATTATTTTATCCTTTTTCGGGCTCGAGAGACTAAATTTACGAAAAAGTACATCCACGGATTTTTCTTATGTTTTTTCTTCTCACTCCCTAAAAATGAAAAACACCGAGTTTCTCCTATACTGGACTCGTTAAAATTTAACAGTAAAGGACCTGTTCAAATTTCAAACAGGAACGAACCACTCCTTAGGGTTCGAATCTTAAGCTAAGTTGGACTCATCCGAAGGATGAGCTTATAAACAAGCAAATGTTATCCTCCTCAAGCTTGTCAAAAATAAAGAGGTACTTTCCAGAAATGGTGGGGGAAAAAAGAGAAAAACAAACCTATTTGTTACATCTTGATTATTCAGAAAACCGTTAACCACTCTTGAACACGACGTTTTTTGTCCACCTGGGTTGGGAAATAATTTACCTAACAGTTAATCAAACCATATTGAAAGTCTTCAGCCGGTTTCTGGGTATTAGCTTTGGGTCAATTGTCACCAAGCCATCTGCAGTGTCGTTATGTGTTCAAGAGGACAGTTCAAATAAACCCTTCATCTGCAAAATATCTGTCATCCATTTTTGACCATCCCTGAGTCAGTCCTTTCCAATATATTTTCAAAACTTGATCTATGATTTCGTGTAGTGGGCTTGCCTACGACAGATCACTTTTTATTGACGACAACTAATTATCTAGGAAGTTGGTCTAGAAATCGTCAGTACCTTGAAATCTGCATGCCTCAATAGCAGGTTTCTTGCCTTCGACGACAGGTTGCATCATTGAACTTCGATCGAATGATTCCGTGAGATGTTCGACTTCAGCTCATTCATTCACATTTTATGAATTGTACTGAGTACTTTGAGAGCCATTGACATTACTGGTGGTTTCTCTCACACTTGTTAACAGTTCACATCATTGACTGGTAATCAAGTGGTTTCTACCATGTTCGACTTCAACACATTTAATCGCATGGATAGAATCGTACTGGTTCGAGAAGCGGAAATCAAGACCTTGGATCTAGTTTCCACCATCCAAGCTGCGAGGAGTTTTATTATTATGAAGTAGACTATTCATTACAGATGGCTGCATCCATGCTGTGTCTACAATATTGATGTAATATTAAAATCATTTATGTATCAGAACGAGTTTAGTTAGTTTTGATCTAAGTATGGGAATGCCTACCTCAACAATGATATGTTTACATATATATATTTTGCATTGAATTTTTTTACAGGTTTCGACTGGGGTGTCCACAGGATGATCCTTGAAATGATAAAGTACTTCACTCTTCATATATGACAGAATTCATCTTCATCTATTTCAGACTTCGCACTTTAGGGGGCAATCTGTTACACTAAAAAATGTCACCCTAACATTCTGCTGACTGTATGAGCTCATTGACACTCATACTTACCTCCTCTGCAAGTCTTACAACCTTGGTTCCTCATTCTAAGCCCTGAAACATGGAGAAAAAACCCTAAAAAGCTCAAAAACTTTGGGTACGCAGGTAATATTAAGCCTACCTGCGTTCCTAGCTAGGGTATGTAGGTAATGTGAAGAGGAACTGCGTTCTAGAATGCATTTTTCCAGTGTTATGCCTGCGGAACCCCTGTAAGATTAAAAAAGCGCGAAATTTAACTGAAAAAGTTGAATTTTGGTCGATTCTGGAAGGTTCTAGATGAGATTTTTTGGGGATGAGTACACTTTAGTAAGGTGCATGTATCCCACACCTTAAGGAACTAATCCCTTGATGTGAGGAGCCTATCCCTTTGAAGTAGGGTTCTATCCCTTTAAAGGTGGAATCCTAACCTCCTCATCTACTCTATAAAAGGACGCATTGGGTAGCCTCAGGGGGTTAAGGGAAGATTTTTGAGTTGAAGTGCTGTTAAGATTTAGACTTCTTTAAGAGAAGCTTCCCAGCTTGTACAAATTACAATCAGATTTATTTCCTACCGCACGATTTGTCTACTTGTTTGTTTTACCACCTTGGAGAGTTAATTACTCCCTACTCCAAGATACTAGCCTAAGCTATGTTGGTGATAAGAGCCCTAGAAATGTAAGAATTACTAGATGAATTTTAATTAAGCACTGTGTTATTTAGGCTGTTATTACTCAAAAGGGTAAATGGATATGAAACCAATGGTGTTATGACCCAAACCAAAACTGAATGCAATCTAATATGATAATGTAATCTTTTCAATTCGATGAATCCTAACTAAAGAAAGGAGAGAGTTTCCATTCACTTCCAACAATGCAAAAAATTGACCACTAAGAGAAAATATAACAAATTCTCTAATGCACTAATTTTATCAAGAAAAACTAATGCAAATAAATCCCAAAACAATTTTTTATATTTTTGTGTTTTTAAAACAAGCATAAAAACATCTAAATTCAAATCAACGAAAATTTATCTAAATCTATGATTGATTTTTCAGAATGTAAACTATGCAATTGTAATCTATGCACAATTCACATGAAAAGTATGCAAATGTAATCTACGCACATTTTTCATTCATATTCTGAAAATGAGAATTCTAATTATGCAAATGTGATCTATGCAAGAGAATTCTCAAACACAAGATGATTCTAATGTAATCTAAGAACCAATCAAGTGGAAGTCAAGAAAATCGGGTGAAAGTTCCAAAGATCAAAAAACACTCAAAGGCGATTAACACTCATACACAATTTAGCCCCCCTCGGCGAATGACGGGGAATTTTTTTTGCAAAAATGAAAGCAAAAAGATGTAAAATTGTGAAAATACTGACACAAACCTCCAAGTAATGACCAAAGGAAATAAAATTAAGAATTTCTCGTAAAAGAGACTCAAAACACCCAATTAACTTAATGGAGATTGATGAGATGAAAAATTGCTGAAAGAAATTCAGAAATAAGAGATTTTTGACAGAGAAATACAGATCTGGGTAGATGCTAAGAATCCTAAATCAAATCTAAACTAAACTAGAAAAAAAAAATCTAGAGTTTTTCCAAAATTTTAATAGGGTCCGCAAGCTCCCAGAAGTAACAGGTGCGGTCCCGCACTGTTTACTTAAAGAAGATGCGAAACTGCCCGCACTGTCAAAAGAAGACAGATTGCGGTCCCTGGAAAAACTAGAGAAAAATACAAAAGATTTGGAAATTTTCTAAAACAGGGAAAACCTAAACTACCCAGATAGATATCTATCAATCAAAAACCAGGAAAAATGTTTCCTCAAATCAAAATAAAAGAGAACCAAAAACAACAAGTTCTATCCCCAGTGGAGTCGCCAATTTATCGGCCGGATAAATCGTTCTTGCGGACAAGACCGATCTCCCTAGTGTCAGAAGACAATCTAGCAAAAAATGAACAACTAAGTTTGTCTTTCTCTAAATATATTCGTTTTACAAATAAATGCTATGAAGGTGTCGATCCTACCTTAGATCCAAATGCTTATTTGTGGTTGTAGTGCTTCCGTCGCAACAATAATTCTTTTGTTGACCTGCAATCACAAACAAGAAAATATTAATATCACCTGTATAACAAATAATCATAAAACATACCTATCATAGTGATCAAGGAATCTATGAAATAAATGATCAAACGAAAACTTATTTAAATAAACAATCGAACGACAATTTATTGAGAAAAACAAAACTTGATTGTATTAATCTTAAAATAACAGAAGAACCTTACAACCTTAGCCTTGATGTTCGAAAGGCCTTCCCGGGGTCCGAAGCAGGAGTCTCCTCTACTTCGATAAGTTTTGCACTCTTCCTCCAGAAGCACAAAGAGGTATGTGATATTTCCTCTCAAAAGCTCAGCAGAAAGAAGTCTAAATCTTAACAGCACTTCAACTCAAAAATCTTCCCTTAACCCCCTGAGGCTACCCAATGCCTCCTTTTATAGAGCAGATGAGGAGGTTAGGGTTCCACCTTTAAAGGGATAGAACCCTACTTCAAAGGGATAGGTTCCTCACATCAAGGGATTAGTTCCTTAAGGTGTGGGATACATGCACCTTACTAAAGCGTACTCATCCCCAAAAAATCTCATCTAGAACCTTCCAGAATTGACCAAAATTCAACTTTTTCAGTTAAATTTCGCGCTTTTTTTATCTTACAGGGGTTCCGCAGGCATAACACTGGAAAAATGCGTTCTAGAACACAGTTCCTCTTCACATTACCTGCGTACCCTATCCAGGAACGTAGGTAGGCTTAATATTACTTGCGTACCTAAAGTTTTTGAGCTTTTTAGGGTTTTTTCTCCATGTTTCAGGGCTTAGAATGAGGAACCAAGGTTGTAAGACTTGTAGAGGAGGTAAGTATGAGTGTCAATGAGCTCATATAGTCAACAGAATGTTAGGGTGACATTTTTTAGTGTAACAGGGAGTACATGCAACTATACATCTAGGTGAGAGGTGGGGTGATGTGAAAATATAATCCCAAGAAGAAATTTGTGTAGGGTCCATTAATATGGTGTGTTTCATGGATTGAACCTGGCTACGAGGAGCCCACAATACAGTAGTAGCAAGAAGGATCGGTTGGATTGATGCAGTGAGATGTCAGGAAGACATAAATCAAAGTGACAGATATCAAATAATGGAGCGCAGATCAGAGCTGGTAGCAGTGCATAGGTCACGGATGCAGATGTCAACAATAGTGCAGAGAGTCCAGTAGACAAGTGCAGTAGCTAGAAGCAATCAGAAGACTTCGATGATAGATGAATTATATTGATTCAGTTGTTTGGAGGCTATTTGGTTTCAGGAGTTGCAAGTGCAAACAGCACTACATAAGTGTTGCATGAAGAACATTCCAAAGGTACCGTATCAACATAGATTGAATTCCTTTCTTGTTGAGAGGGAGTGTTGAAATTTGTAACAAGAAACAGTGAAATTGGCAATCGGAGAGGAAAAAAAATGCACCCACCAGAATTTTGGTCCTGGAATGTGAAGCATCTAATTTGTTTTTCCCTCTTATAAATTGTACAATAAATTGTAATTTCATCTCATAACAACATGTATCAGTTAACTAAGTCATGATGACTAAGTTAGCTCGGGAAATTCGAGTTGAGGGTCTAAGATGAGACATGTAGAGGGATTTTAATATTTTGGGGGTCCAGATGCAGTTAATGCATGGTGTGAGTGAGTTAACTCAACTTACTGAGTTATAATGAGTTTAACTAGTTCTAACTGAGAGATGAACTAGTGAGAGGTCAAGTGAATTAAATTAGAATTAATTCACATGCAATGATATATCAGATAAATAATAATTCACTATTAGAAGCTACTTGCATGTCAGTTCTGAGAGAGACCCAGTTGAGATGGAGGTTAAAGGGAACATAACTACCAATTGTATTTATAGAAAACTGTCCATGTGCAATTATAGAATCATTGGGATGCCATGACGCATTGTGCAATCAAGGAAGGAAATTTTTACTATTTAATAGGGAGCTAATTCCCCAGGAATTGCGTGAGCAAGGAAGGTTGAAGGAAGGATGAGAATTGGCTAAGTACTAGACCGATTTTGCCTAGATTAGTGTGAGACAATTGGCAAAGTGCTGGAGAATCTCATGAGAGATTAAGAATTGTATTATTTCATGATTCCTTGACTTAATACACAATATAGATAGAGGGGTTTTGAGCAGTTTCTTTCCCCAATAACATCTTGTGTTGTGTGATTGATTTACTTCTTTCTCTTACTTGCATGTGATTAAGCATTCTTTTTTTGTATTCCGCAAATATTGTAGAACGATTCAATATCTTGTTTTATTACATCACATGATCAGATTTAATCCATTGGTAGATTTTCTACATGGTATTAGAGAGATATTTCTACAGTATGCACAAAAATAAGGAATTGACTATGAGTTGACCTTTGCCCCTGTAGCCAGATACACCTCCATTAGATCTGTTATATCCCTAGCAGCTCAGGTGGGATGGGAGATTCACCAAATGGATGTCAAGACAACATTATTGAATGGGGTGATAAAAGAGGAGGTGTACATAGAACAACCTAAAATATTCGAAGCCCATGAGAATAAAAATCATGTATGAAAATTTAAGAAAGCCATGTATGGGCTCAAGTAGGAACCCATAGCTTGGTATGGTTGGATTGATAACTACTTGCAGCAGTTGGGATTCGTTAAGAGTCATGCAAATCCCAATATCTACTATTTTATGGTGGATAATGAGCCACTAATTCTGGTATTATATGTAGATGATTTTTTTATTACATGATCATCTATTCTCATAAAGGGATGCAAGAAGAATCTTGAAGTAGAATTTGACATGAAGGATTTGAGGTTGATGCATTATTTTCTAGGATTGGTAGTATGGAAGAATAATGGAGAGATCTTCCTAGGGAAAGGAAGATATGCCAGGTTCAGAATGGAGAATTTCCGGTCCATGGAAACGCTTATGATAACCAACTGGAAGAAAATAGATGCATTAGGGGACAAGGAAGTGGACCCCACCTTGTACCGCCCGCTCACTAGGTCACTCGTGTATCTGGTCAACACTAGGCCATAGATTTGTTTTGCTGTCAACACCCTTAGTCAGTTCACGGTGGAATCGAAAAGGGAACATTGGGAAGAAACTATGTACATTCTCAGATATGTGCATGGAACAGTCAGATATGGGTTGAAATACACCCGAGGAGATGATGTCAGATTGAGCGGTTTTACAGATGCAGATTGGGCAGGAAGTTCAACATATCGAAAGAGTAACTCTGGGTATTGTTTCAATGTTGGATGAGGAATGATCTCTTGGTGCAGCAGGAAACATAAGTCGGTAGCACTAAGCTCAGCCGAAGCAGAGTATATGGCAACCAAGACAACAACGTGTGAAGCCATATGGCTTAGGAAGCTTCTTGTGAGCTTGTTCATGAAGAGGATGGAACCGGCTAGTGTTTACTGTGACAATCAATATAGTTGTATCAATCTCTTCGAGAATATAATATTTCATGATCGGTAAAAAAAAATAGATATCAGATGCCATTTAATCCGAGACTATGTTCAGTGTGGGGAAGTACAACTGCAATACGTCCCCCTATAGCCAGATACACCTCCATCAGATTTGTTATATCCATAGTAGCTCAGATGGGATGGGAGATTCACCAAATGGATGTCAATATAACAATATTGAATGGTGTGATAGAAGAGGAGGTGTACATAGAACAATATGAAGGCTTTGAAATCCATGAGAAGAAAACTCATGTATGAAAATTGAAGAAAGCCCTATATGGGCTCAAGCAGGCACCCAAAGCTTGGTATGGTCGGATTGATAGCTACTTGAAGTAGTTGGGATTCGTCAAGAGTGATGCATATTCCAATATCTACTATTTGATGGTGGAGAATGAGCCACTAATTATGGTATTATATGTAGATTATATGTTTCTTACAAGATCATCTAGGATCATAAATGACTGCAAAAAGAATCTTGAATCAAAATTCGACATGAAGGATTTGGGGTTGATGCATTATTTTCTAGGATTTGAAGTATGGAAAAAGAATGTAGAGATCTTCCTAGGTCAAGGACGATATGCCACGAAAATTATGAAGAGGTTCGGAATGCAGGATTGTTGGTCCATGGCAATGCCTATGATAACCAACTAAAAGAAAATAGATGTTTCTGGGGACAAGGAAGTGGACCCCACCTTGTACCATCAGCTCATTGGGTCACTCATGTATCTGGTTAACACCAAGCTAGACATTTGTTTTGCTGTCAACACCCTTAATCAGTTCATGGTGGAACCGAAAAGGGTACATTGGGCAATAACTAGGCACATTCTAATATATATGCGTGGAACAATTGGATATGGGTTGAAATACACCCGAGGATATGATTTCAGATTGAGCGGGTTTACAGATATATATTGGCCAGGAAGTTCAACAAACTGAAAGAGTATCTCCGGGTACTGTTTCAATTTTGGATCAGGAATGGTCTCTTGGTGCATCAGGATGTAGAAGTGAGTAGCAATGAGCTCAGCGGAGGCAGAGTCATTAGGGGAATTTTTAGGTCTAAAATGGGCCTCCTAAGGAAATTATAAAATAATAGTGGAAATAATAAAATATGATTAGATTACATCATCAAATTTTAGAGGGGAAAAAAAAACTACTTTTTCAGCTCTAATTTTTAACTTATCTCGCTATGGGTTTACTCTAATTTTGAGTGGGAACACTCGTTGGATGCATAATTTGATTCCTCATCCAAGGATTACCCATGTTTCATACTTTCGATGGACCCTGTTACAAAAAAAAAGATAAACACATGAAAAACGTGATTGCAATCACGTTTTTTCATGTATTTCTCATTGTTCGTGTAGCAACGTCCACCGAAAGTAGGAAACATGGGTACTCCTTGGTTGAGGAATTAAATTGTACATCCAATGAGTACTCCCACCTAAAATTTGAATAAAACCATAGGGATATAAGTTGAAAATACAAGTGAAAAAGTAGTTTTATTATTTTATTTTATTTCTAATCTTTTTAATTTTTTACCCCAAAAATGGTGAATCATCCCCCATGGTTGACATCATCATCTTAGATCCTATTAGTTCATATAAATTGTATTTTGGTTGTACATTCTTATTAGGAGGCCCATTTTATACCTCAAACGTTCTCTAATTATATGACATCCAACACAACAATGTGCGAAGCCATATGGATTAGGAAGCTTCTTGTGAGCTTGTCAAGGAAGAGGATGGAACCGACTAGTGTTTACCATGAAAATCAGAGTTGTATCAAGCTATATGAGAATCCAATATTTCATGATTGGTCCAAACACATAGTTATCAGATGTCATTTTATCTGAGACTGTGTTCAACGTGGGACAATACAGCTGTAGTACGTCCCCATAGGAGAACAGTTAGCAGACATACTCACAAAGGCTCTGGGAAGAGCTAAGTTCATTAAGTTCAGTGAGAAGATGGGTATGGTTGAAAACCCGTTTCGGTAGCAGATGGGTACTCAGCTATAACAACAACATATATCAGAGATTGCAGTGCAGTAGCAATTGGAAATAGTAAGAAGGGTCAGCAGCAACACAGATGCATCAACGCAGTGTTGATGGGTAGCAGGATCAGAGATCAACAACGCAGAGGGAGATGTTGTTGAATCATAGCAGTACTTTATATGGTTGTATTGGTAGAGGACATTCCTTGCTAAGAGGGATTTTTTTATTTGTGGTAGCATCAGATGTGCTCTAAGTCTAAAAATTGGAAGGGAGGCTTAGGCACACATTTTCCAGAGAATCCAAAAATCGTTTGGGAAAATTCCACTCAGAATATGTTTTATTAAAATAATTAATTATTCTTAAAGGGACTCTAAGTCTAAACTTAGTAAAATATAATAATTGAAAGGTATTAATAAAATAGAGTGTGAATGTTCTAGAAAAGGTGAAGATCAAGTCAAAAGTTAATCTTAGATTTTGATTACAGAATTAATCTCAGCTGTTGAAGTTTCAATGAGAAGATTATAAAAAGGGCTTGAAGGGTCATTTGGAAAACACATCGAGACGAAGAAAGAATCCAAATATCAACTTCTTTAGTGAGAAATGCTCAGGGAGAAGATCGATCGAGAGGTTTCTCACAGAGAGGGGCAGGGATAATTTCCAGGAGGAAGAATTCCTAATCTGGAGAGTGCATAGCAAAGGAGGAAGTAGAAGCCACAAACCGTTGCGCAGAGCCAGTGACGCAGAGGCTACACTGGAACTGTGCAGAGCTGCATAGGGAGTTTGTTTTTTTGTTGAGGAGACAATAGAGGGTCAGTGCCTGTTCCTGGAGGAAGTTTCCAGAGGACAACAAATTCCAGTTTCCAGCCATCAGAGGGATCCAACACAGAGATAGAAGCAACTACAATTGTGATGTAGATACTGCACAGAGTGACGCAGTCACTATGCAGATGCAACACAAAGCAACTTGTTTTGGGTGTTGATCAGTGTTGGGTTCCCATGGAGGTGTGAGGTTTGTCTCATAGGATTTTACTTGTCAATTTATCTACATGATTTGACATATTCTTCAATCATAGATTTGTACTCATAGAATTAATGCATAATATACAAACCCTCAGCCGGTGCACCAGTTTTCTTGCATTGGTTTTTTTTGGGAACAATTGACCAAAAATAACGATGTCAATGTTTGTATACTTGTGATAGTATTTTTCCTTGAATTTTTATTGTGAAGTATGCAGTATATTTTATTTCGATATTTACTGTAGCATACGTTAAATAATTTTTTTCAGTTAAACAAATAGAAGAAATTTAATTAGCTGCTGTAGTAGGATTCCAGATATCATAATTTTCACATCATGAGCCTTCGAATCATACACCTCAAAGCCCTGAGGTAGCCCCAAATACACTTCTTCCTTAAGTACATCCATCTTCACAAATATATGATAGTATTAAATTTGACAATATGCGCTAGGAACTTATCGTAGTCATCTCCCTATGAGATCATATTCATTATCAATCTTAATGTTGCAGAGGCATCTGTCATTGCTACATCTTGACATATCAAATGGTACTTGCATGAAAGAAATATTACTTCTCATCCTTTTCTTATATGAGAATATGTCATTGTTGCATGAACTTTTTCTCCCTTTTAATGGGAAGCCTCTTCAATCATAGATATCAACCTGGGAAACTAGGATCCTAAAAGGTTTAAGCTCTTGTCCATATTTCAAGTGCCACTCTAATCATGGGATGGCTTTGCATCCTACTTAATATTGATTTAAATTCATCTGTTGTACCTGATGACCCTAGGACAAGATAAAAATAAACAATATAAAAATAAATAAACAATGTACCTAATGATGGGGTAGGACCATCATCCTTTTTCTAGATAGGAGAGTAGCTTATTTATTATCCTGCACCGACTCCCTCTTGGAGCTTTCTCTTCTTGCAAAATTATGCATCTTGATGGTCTTCTTTCCTTGATCACGTCCTCATTCAATAAGTTAATGAATGAATAATTAAATATTCATGCATGAAGAATATAAAATAGTCTAAAATGGTAAATCTAAGTAGGAGAAGAAAATATCATGGCTTGAAAGAACTTATCTTCATGAGGATTGTAGGAATATATCAAATCCCTCTCGATCCTACACCACATACCATCAACCATATTTCAAAGTCGTCTTTAGAATAAATTCACCACCTTGAACACCACTTGTATCCTTAATTTCCTTCATCAACAACGAAGCTCAACTATCGATGAACACTACATCATACCCTCTCCTATGTTTACTATGAATCTGTGCCAAATAACATAATAAATTCTCACTGATCATATAAAGAAATTATAATTCATACTATGGTTGTTAGGATATTTCGACACATAGGAAATAGTTAAGAATAACTTAGTCTAGTGTAGATTTAGGTAAAGTGTGTTTCTTTACCATGTACATTTGTAACTTATAATCTAACGGTCATGATTTGTAGTGATTCAACGGTTATCTCTCTCCTCGGTATTAACAACACTTGATACATGAATTAACACCCTATTGGTCCATGAACTCTATTTAAAGAGCATGGAGGGTCATTTATTGGTTAACCGTTTATGAGAGAAACATATGTAACCTTTCTTTTTATATTAATAAATTTCTTGAAGTGGCCACGTTGGCTCAGGTCGTGGACTGTTTCCCTCTTCGAGGGTTTTAACCACGTGATTATACTGGCGTAATGATTTGTGATCTTTTTGTGAGCGGTGACCTTTGGTTCTCGATCTACGACACTTACCCTCTAAATTCCTACATTGTATCAGAGCTATTTTAAGGGCCACATCCGTTGTTGATCCAAATCCGAAGCCAGTTTGACTGCATGCGACTGCCATTTTGTAGATCTACTATTTATGAACTTTTTCAGGCCTGGAGAATTGCTCTGTTGTGTTCAGAGTGTCTGTTACAGTGAGGAACACCTTTCATTTCATGCGAAAAGGGTTCCGGTTGCCCAAGTTATTTCAGTTTAGATCTGGAGGCATAAAGTATCTATTTTGCAATTATATTTGTTCATTGTTCTGCTTATTTCAGTTCCCTCTGTTTATTTCGGTTTTTAGGTTTTATTTATTTGCCGGATCTATACCATCTTCTCTGCGTATGCTATTTTCTCTATGCTTTGTGTGATCTCGAAAAATCAGAAACAAGAAGAAGTTTTTTTTTTTTTACTACGTATGCTATTTCCCCACGTCTTTGAGCAATCTCGGGAAATCAGAAATAGTAAAAAAAATAGATAGTTGCCGGAAAGGCTAGCCGAAAAACTAACATTCTGTCGTAAGGCTTGCATTTCTTTGCTTTCTCAGTTTTGTGTGTAGTAGTCAGCCAAACAACTTAAAGAGAGTTCATTTTTCTTCCAAATTTGTTTGGAAATCACAGTAACGCCCTTGCTTCAGCTGTAGATCGCGTTAGTTCGGAATCGGTCTAAGTAGAGGTCCACTAACGCGACTCTCTTCTCTTCACTAGTGCGTTATAACACTAACGTGCTCTCTGCACTATTCCAGTGCGTTATAACACTCTCTCTTCTCTTGACCAAAGCGTTAGTAACACTGAGGATCCTCCAAAACAGAGCATTAGTACAACAAACTAACACTCCTCTTGACTCATGTTTTCAAAAGGGCATAACGTCTTCATTCAGAAGCTGCTTCTCAAGCTGTTTTTTTTGAAACAGCCTAATTTTTCGAGATCTTTCCATTGGAGCAGTTAGTTTCACCTTTTCTCTGCTGTAGTTTTTTAAAAATGGAAAGTGCATGCCCGATTATTCTTAACAACACCAATTATTTCCAATGGTTACCTCACATGGTAGATATACTTAGAAGTAAAGGGCTTTATAGAATAGCCACAGGACAAGAAACTAAACCTTTCGATGATGATAAAGTTCCTAAATGGAAAAATAGACAAGATCAAGCATGAGGGTTGATAGGAATGTCCATTGCTCAAGTTCTTCGATTTCACATCCTTGACATTGACACTCCTGATAAAGCCCTAGAAAATCTAAATAATGTTTTTGGCATTCAAAATAAAATCAGGGCCCACCAGCTTGAAAATGAGTTGCTTACTTTGGACCCTAATAATTTCTCCTCTATTGAAGACTTTTTGTCCAAATTCAAGACCCTTAGACTTCTTTTAGAAGGTTGTAAGGTCAAAAAGGAAGATAGTAGCCTCATCTATTGCATTCTTGCTAAGCTTGGCCTTGCTTACTCTGTATTTGTTTCCGCCTTCCATTCCACTAGAGAAGCCATCATTTCTTTAGGAACCACCTACAAGAATCCCTCTTTTGATTCCTTTTGTGATTCTTTGATAAGAGAACAAGAAAAACTCTTACACCTTGGTCTTATCACTCCTGGAAACGTTTCTAAGAAAGCCTTAGCATCCCAACAACAACCATACCAAAAGAATCCCAAGAGGTAGTATCCTAAAAAGTATGGTCCTAAACCAAACAAGGGTCCCAAGAAATTTTAGCCGCAAACTGAAAAATCAAATCACCAAAATGATAAAGCAAATAAAAACAAAGGGAATAAGACAGATAGACATTGCAACTTTTGCAATCGTGATGGCCATATAGAGTCCAAATGTTTTAAGAAGATGGAAGGCTTAGAAGCAGCAATGAAGAAGCACAACATCAATTTGGAGCACTCTTCACCTTCATCTTCAGGCATGACACTTTCTACTTGTGGTTGTCAAGCATCAAGATCTGGTTATGCATTAAATGTATCTTCTTCTTCTCCTTCTCATGAGTGGCTCATTGATTCTGGAGCTTCTTACCACATGGCTAAAAATAAATCCATGTTTTCTTCTTTAAATGATTGTAACACCAAACATATTTATGTTGGTGATGATAAATCTCTTAGTGTTGTAGGATCTGGAACCATTCATCTAGATAATGGTCAGTTTAATGATGTACTATGTGTTCCTACCTTGTCATGCAACCTTCTATCTGTTTATCAGATAACTCATTCAGGTGAAGGGAAAATAGTAGAATTCTCAACTCATGATGTTGTAATCAAGGACCTCAAAGATCCTAAACATATTTTAGCTACTAGCATTGCTAATGATTCCACAAGGTTGTATAAGTTTGACAACTTTGGGTCATCATGTCTTCCCTCCGTTTTTGTTGCTCATAATGATGAAGTGAGCAAACTTTGGCATGAGCGATTTGGTCACTTAAACTATCGCTCTCTTCAAACTCTATGTAAGGAAAATATGGTGACAGGTCTTCCTATGGTATCTTGCCAAGATGGTGTTTGCTCCGGATGTGTCCTCAAAAAACATCATTGGGATAGTTTTGAAAAACGTGCCTCTTGGCACGCTTCAGCCCCTTTGCAGCTTGTGCATAGTGATTTATGTGGTCCACTTCCTGCTGTTTCTTTCTCTGGTTGCAAGTACTTTTTAACTTTTATTGATGAATTTTCTAGACGCACTTGGGTATACTTCTTAAAACTCAAGAGTGAAGTTTTTAACATGTTCTTGGCCTTTAAGGCCTTTGTTGAGAAATAATCTGGACATCAAATTCTTAAGTTAAGATCAGAAAATGGAGGAGAATATGTTAACAACAAATTTATCAACTTCTGCACTGAGCATGGCATTCAATTCCAACATACCGTTCCATATACTCACAAAAAAATGGTGTAGCTGAAAGGAAGAATCACACCTTAAAAGAAATGGCTAATTGCATGCTTCAATCTAAAGGAATTGGTCTCAATTTTTGGGTAGAAGCCATTAACTATGCAAATTACATAGAAAATTGCACTCCTACTAAGGTTTTAAAGAATTTAACTCCAAAAGAAGCTTGGAGCTCAATTAAACCAGATTTAAGTCACTTTCGTGTTTTTGGAAGTGATGCTTGGGCCCATATTGCAGATGCAAAACATAAAGCCTTAGAACCTAAGAGTGAAAAATGCATTTTTGTTGGATATTCTGAAGATGTCAAAGGATATAGACTTCTTCAACCAAAATCCAAAAATATAATCATTAGAAGAGATGTAAAGTTTGATGAAAATATATCGGCCTGCGAGCCTATTTCGGTGGGTGTGCCACCTTTGGCCTGCGAGCCTGATTCAACACATGTGCCACCTCTCTCTCTCTCTTCTATTTTTAATAGAATTCCTTCTAGTTCAGATGATGATAGCGAGGATGAAAATCCTACTCCACCTCTTGAAATTGTTCCTTATACTCCACCACTTCCAATATGGGTCCGCTCTACTCGGGATGCAACAGGTTCTCTTGCAGGTGACCCTGCCGATTGATGACGTACACATTCTCAGTTCGAAAGAGCCTCTTCCTTATTGGCTCAAGTTCTAGAAAATCTTGATCCAGAAACCTTTGAAGAAGCCTCCAGACATCCAGATTGGGATGAAGTTATGAATGAAGGATATCATTCCTTATTGGCGAATGATACTTGGGATCTTGTTCCTCTTCCAAAAGGAAGAAAACTTGTCAGATGCAGATGGGTTTACAAAACCAAGTTTGGACGAGATGGAAAAGTGGATAGACATAAAGCTCGTCTTGTCGCCAAAGGATTTTCACAAGTTGAAGGCATTGAATGTACTGAAACCTTCTCCTCTGTTGCCAAAATGAATTCTATCCGCCTTGTTCTTTCCCTTACTGCCTCCTTTAACTGGGAATTCAATCAGATGGATGTTAAATTTGCCTTCTTACATGGAGATTTGCTTGAAGAAATATACATGGAACAACCCCCTGGATTTATCCAAAATGACTCTAGCCTTGTTTTTCGCCTTAGGAAGTCTCTCTATGGTCTCAAACAAACTCCTCGGTCTTGGTATGCCAAAATGGATAGATTTCTGTTAGATAATGGCTTTTCTAGGTGTCATTTTGACAACACTGTCTACACCAAGAAAGTGGGTAAGTCCTTCACCATCCTTGTTCTTTACGTTGATGATCTTATCCTTACTGGTAGTGATCCAAACCATATAAACCATGTGAAGTATAGCCTCAAAAAGAAGTTTGAAATGACATACTTAGGACACTTTCATTATTTCCTTGGTTTGCAAGTCTTGCAATCCAAATAAGGCATTACCCTTTCTCAGTCCAAGTATGCCTGTGATCTTCTTCACCACTTTCACATGGAAGACTGTAAGCTATCCCCTTCTCCCTTTAAGTCTGGAGTTAAGATTTCAGTCACTTGTACTACCCCTGAAGTTGATGCTACCTTATACCGTCAACTTGTTGGTAAAGCTCTGTGTCTAACCCATACCCATCCTGACTTTCCTTTTCCGTTGGTATTATCGCTCGGTTTATGCACCAAACCCATGAAAGTCACTGGAAAGCAGCTAAAATAATAGTTAGATATATTCGAGGTACAGTTCAGTTCGGGATTCATTACAGTGTAGGAGCATCTCCATTGTTGATTGGTTTCACTGATTCTGATTGGGCTGGTGACCCTGATGATCGAAAGTCTACTGCAGGATATGTATTCACTCTTGGTTCAGGACCTATTACTCGGTCTTGTAAGAAACAAAGTGCCATCTCTCTTTCTTCAGCAGAAGCAAAGTATCTTGGTGTAGTTGAAGCCAACAAGGAAGCCATGTGGATTCGTCAGATCCTGTCTAAATTTGGTCTTCATCAGCAGTATCCAACTAGACTTTGGTGTGATAATAAAAGTGCCATTCAACTATGTAAAGATCCAGTTCAATATCAACGTATGAAACACATTGAACTCCACATACACTTCATCAAAAAGCTCATTCATGATCGTGTTCTTGAAGTGCAATACTGTCCAACCAATGATCAAGTAGCCGATATATTTACAAAGGCTCTCACAGAAGCGAAGTTTACCAAACTTCGATCCATGCTTGGAGTTTAGGAAAGTTTTCATTAAGGTGGGGATAGGCTCTAATGCCTCCTTAATTCTTCTATTATGTCACTTTTGTAAATCCTTCAATCTTATCCCAATTTTTTCTTAAGGGGGGATGTTAGGATATTTCGACACATAGGAAATAGGCTCCTTTTGTGTCACCTTTGTAATTCCTTCAATCCTATCCCAAGTTGTTTTGAAGGGGGGATGTTAGGATATTTCAACACATAGGAAATATTTAAGAATAACTTAGTCGAGTGTAGAATTAGGTAAAGTGTGTTTATTTACCATGTACATTTGTAACTTATATTCCGACGGTCACGATTTGTAGGGATCCGACGATTATCTCTCTCCTCGGTAGTAACGACACTTGATCCGTGGCTTAGCACCCGATTGGTCCATGAACTCTATTTAAAGAGCATGGAGGGTCATTTTTTGGTTAACTGTTTATGAGAGAAACATATGTAACCTTTATTTTTATATTAATAAATTGCCTGAAGTGGCCACATTGGCTCAGGTCGTCGACTGTTTCCCTCTTTGAGGGTTTTAACCACGTGATTATATTGACGTACTGATTTGTGATCTGTTTGTGAGCGGTGACCTTTGGTTCTCGATGTATGGAACTTACCCTGTAAATTCCTAAAATGGTTCCAATGCTAGGCCTTTTCCATATCCAAGGAAACTCTTAAGTTTCTCCCAAACCCTAACTTTTAATGCAAAAGCATATGGTCTCCCTAGGGTTTCCTTCAAACCCTAATATTATTTTAGGGATCCACCATATTCATTCCTTCCACTCTGCTTGATCATGAACTTCATAATAGGTGTGTTCACGAGGGTGATCTCAATGACATTTCTTTAGCCCAACTTTGATTCAATGTTAATTTTTAGGGCTAGATTTTTCTCTATTGTAGATAATTGCATTTTCAAAATTTTTCATCATTTACATATTATATTCACTCCATAACATCTTAACATCATCAGAAATTATGTAGAGAGAGAAATAACATCAACAATGCAACAAAACAATAATAAACAACAAAATAAAATCTTATATGATAGAGACACTAGGATTTAGGTTAGAGGCTAGGGAAAAACCCCACAAGTGGGAAAACCCAACCATATTCTTCTTCTTATATATTCATCAAATGTTCAACTGAGATACAATCTACAAATGTCATGATACTTAGGTATTTCATCATTAGGCCACCGAGGTCCAATCTTGGATCATACCAGATTCTCATGAGATGACTGTCCACACATCACTTTCAAAACCATACATCTCTGTCATAAAGGCAATGTTACATATCACTATCAAGGAGTCATTGTCACATCATCATTGTCACAACATGAATGTCATATAGATTACTGTATCACTTTCATATACATTAAAGGTAATTGATATAAGGTTACTGCCAAAAATTTCAGTGTCATCAAGAGTACTAAATATCATATTGCTAACAATATCTTCAAGAAATATGTTATCACTATAATATATAGGTTATTGTTTGTGAAAATTTCAACTTGAAATCCTACTGCATTGTCTGATGTTATTTCTTATACTTATTATTCAAAAATAAGTTATTTTAATAAATCTCTTTAGCAAATATTGAAATAAATTCAAATGCATACTTCACCATATAATTATTGAGCATAAAAATAGGGAAAATACTAGCACATAAATGACACAGATATTTTGGACAATTGTACCCGGAAAAACCCAATGCGGGAAAGCCCATGCAACAGATGAGGGTTTCTATTATTCAACAAAATATTCTTGCACAATTTACAGTCAATAGTGACAAAGAGAAATTATGATAACACTGGAGAAATTACTCACAAAATAAATAGATGATAAATGATCCTGGAAAGACCCACTTGAGCCCCTTGCATCACCACTGCGTTGGCTCTGCGTGAGGACTACGCAGAACTATGTCACCCCTTTTCCCTGCTCCCTCCCAACCTCTGCGATGTCTCTTCCTGGCACTGCATCACCTACTCTTGCACCCCAGATTGATGTTGAACCCTCTCTGCTTCTCTTCCAACTTTAACTCTCACTCTGAGTTGATTTTCTCTTGTCGAACTTCGACCGCTAAGAAAATTGATTTACTCAGGAAACTGAGTATCTACACTGGTGTGTTTTCCAAATGACCCTCAAGCCTTCCTTTATAGTCTTCTCGTTGAGAAATCAACGACCCAGATTAGATCTCTAATCAACAACTAAGATCATAATTTGACTTGATCTATGTTCTCTATAAGTTTCACACTTTGTTTTATTAATAACCATTAACTATTTAATTTCCCTAAGTTTAGACTTAGGGTCCTCATTAAAATAATTTATTTTTCAAATTAAAAAAAACCTGAGTGGAATTTCGACAAACGCTTTCTAGGTTCTTTGGAATACTAGTGTCTAAGCCTACACCAAGTTTGAGACTTGATCACTTTTTTATGCTACACAAATAAACACTCCCTCTTAGCGAGGAAAGTGCTCTAGCAATAATTTCATAGTGCTCTGACCCTGAAACATCCTTTGCGTTGTTGATGATTTCCACCAACACTACGCTATTGCTGCCACGGTAATGATGACCATGACACTGCCACTACTACATCTATACTATAACTCCCTCTCAAGTGCTACGTTATCCGCTTCTACTGAAATAGTACCATCCCCATCTTCTCCTTGAAATAAAAAATCTTTGTTCTTCCTAGGGCCTTTGTGATCAGGAGATCAAGTCTCTTGTAGAAAAATGCTCAAAAATGAAGTTGCTCAGAATTGCTCCGAAACAGATCGAATGGAAAGAGCTCGCCAAAAAGATCCTGTAGCCACGAACGACACTCAAATCCGACACCGTATGAAGAAGATATTCAGCCTGGAAGTTCGTCAATTTCAATTAAAAAAGGCCAAAATTGACTTTATAAAATATTTTTATTAAAAAAAAATATTCCACAGAATATTCTGAGAATATTTCGTGGAATATTCCACAAAATATTCTGCGGAATATTCCACAGGCAGCCAATTAACGGGCTCCACGTGGCTAGCCCGGAGGCCGCCACGTGGCCCCAAGGTGGAATGGAATGGGCAATTAAAAATTTGTTGCAAGCGGTGAGGTTTGAACGTGGGTCGGGCAGACAACAGCGCAACGGCCCAACCGTTGGACCGTTGATATGACTTGTTTAAATTGTGGGCGCGAATATTATTTAAATGTCATATCTTCTGTGGGACGTGGTCCCGTGGACATGCGCCCGGGGCGGACCACATTCAATACATTTTGTTATAAACTTTATTCAACGCCGATTTAACTCAATGTTTATTAAACCAACTCCGACGGTTAGGGTCATGTGGCCCGTTTCTTCAGCCCCCACGACTGGCGGAGTGCCATTTTTAGCGGCCGCCCCTATTTTGTCGGGGTTATCTGGAGCTCCCCCAGATTTAACTGGAGTTTTTTTAGGCCAACTAGCAGTTGAAGTAAATGAGCCATAACTTTGGCTAGGAAAGTCCTTTTTGGACGAATTGTTTTTTGATTTTGGGTGTAGAAAGCATTATGAAGCTGTTGGAAGTGTTTTCAGAGTCATCAGGGCATTCTAACAGAGAATTTACCAGCATTTTTGGTCATGGAGCCACCAGGGCTTAAGGGAAGAAGAGCTGTTTTGGACTACCTTCATCCAATGGAGGTGTTTTTTTAGTAATTTTATACTAATTTGAGCCTTCTGAATCTATTTTTGCAGTGTATTTTTCCATTTTAGGCTTCTATACAGTTGTATTCACATTTTGAGCATTTAATCAAAGAGGAAAAAACCTAATTAGAGGCTTTTGGACCCAGCGGAGGTAGCCCAAGAGAGTGGTGAACCGCTTAAACAATTATTTGCTGTCATACTGTATAATTTTACTGCATATTTTCAGATTCTTCTCCTTTAAACAGTAAATTTTTATAAGCAATATTTTCCCAAACAGGTTTAAACAGTGACCAAAACTTGTTAGTTCATCTTCAAACCACTACACTTCATTTGCAGAATATGTATACTTGTCTATTCACACATTAAAGCTGGATCAATGAATACTTTGCACTTAAAACAAATACTTTCATTGATCGGATCTCTGTGATTACATTTTATTTCTTTAGGTAGAGTCTGTAGAAGGGCCAGGTAGCCTCCGGATTCATCCTTTCTTTGAAAGGTGAAATATCCGGTGAATGCCCCTACAGTCAATCTCTGTATGAGAAATAGTTTGTTCTCACAATTTCAGATCACTTTGTGAGAATTTCTACCACGTGTTCTCCTGTAAGAGTGTACTGCAATTTTACTGCTCCCCATTGGACACAATCTATGATAAAGTGAAACTTGATGTCTATGTGCTTCCACCAATCATGAAAAAACAGATTCTCTGTTGGAAATACTGAGAGGGGGGTGAATCAATATTTATTTTCAATTGTTAATTATTTCCAGTTAGATTCTTCACAATTAAAGAAAAAGAGGTGTATAAAAATAATATTAAGGATTAATAAGAGCTTAAATCCCTTTTTTTAATAATAGTATACAACAAAAGAGTGAAGGGCACCAATCCTTTTAATGAAACAGGCACCAACCTGTTGCCAAGCAGCAACTTCGACTTTGATGAGGCTTCGACCTCTAGGGCTCCAACCCTATCTTCTCAAGGCACCAACCTTGTGTTTAGGGGCACCTACCCCAAGGACACCTATCCCTTTGTCTTCTTTTTTTAATATAAAATGGTGATGTACTTACTTGACTATCATCAACAAGATTCTTCACTGTACTTTGTCCATCATGTGACCTCAATAGTCCTCACATAATTCTGAGCCTTTACCAAAGTGCAATCCACTGCAAGGACAAAATTCCTCTACAATGTTCACTGTTTGAGTCAAGAAACACAATCAAACCACCTTTTTATAAGTTCACAATCACAGGTTTCCTAACTATTGATTTGTTGCAGTGTATTAGTCTAACTTTGAAGGAGGTCCAAGGATGCAACTAAGCATGAAGTAGCTTTATCTCAGGTTCGAGAGTAAGGTTGTTGTAGCTCTATAATTCAATGTCTGAGGTGCAATCCTTTAAGTGACCGAGTATGAAAATGAGTCTGAAATAACACTCTCAATAGGTCCGAGGTGCTGTAGTATTGTTTGAGTTGTTGTATTATGGTCTGAGCTCCACAATCATAGATCTGAGAACTGTAGGATAGTTTAGGCTCCACAACCTCAGGTTCGAAGTGCTGTAGGATAGTCCGAGAGTATAACAACTAGTCTCCCACAGAATTTATTACTACCCATCAATAGCTTAGTGATCGTTTACCATAGGTGGCTAGAAAAAAATAATCTGTTGTCCGAGCTTGTGGAAGAATAACCCAAAAAATATGCTTTTTAAGTCCTCCTCGGCCTTAGTTCACAAGATGTGAACTCTCCTTAATGTTCTGTGTTCCTCAGATATTCTTCATTGAATTGCTGGCCAGGAATGAATGAACACATATTTATATATATAGTAGTTTGTCCCTATGAAGAGGCACATCCATTGGAAGAGAGGCCGACATTATATGACTGCATAGGTCGGCTTGACTGCAAATATATATTTTTTTAATCTTAAAAATTCAATTTCTCACAAAATATTGGGAGTTTCGGGGCAAGTAAGAGCTCGTTGGAAAGAGGGAAAAAATCCTCTTTAATATGGTCTAGGATTCATTGTGAAAGGATGCCTCCAAGGTGTCTAAATTTAGTTTTATTTGTGAATGTTCATGAAATTTTAGTGCAGAAGTTGATTGGGACAGTAAGAGATCATTAGAGCTTCTTCATCATGGTGTGTCTTCCATGTCATCATGATAGTATAACATCATGCCATCATATGATAGTGCACATGTATGTCATCATATGTCATAGTGAAGCATCTATCAATCTTCCATTAAGAGAGCTCATCAAGAGAGCTTATATTCCATCAATGACAATTATTGACCAACAATCTCCCCCTTTGTCATTGATGGAAATATTATAGAATTCTCTCCCCCTTTGACATCAATGGAAAATGGGGTGCCCAAGTACTCCCCCTGTCATGCTACTCCCTCTAACATACTGTACCCCTGACATGCTGCTTGATTTTAATGTGATGCAAGATAAATGACCCCCATCTCTTGGCGAAGATACTCAAATGATTCTCGTGGAAGGGGTTTTGTAAATATATCTGCAATTTTCTCTTTTGTATTGAAGTATTCCAACATGATATTTTGTTCAACAACTTGTTCATGGAGAAAGTGGTATTTGATTGGAATATGTTTGGTTCTTGAGTGCATCACCAGATTATTTGAAAGACTGATGGCACTAGTATTGTCACAAAAAATAGTAATTGGTTGCTTAGTTTCTATGTTGACATCCTTCAAATCTTCCTCCATCCATAGAATTTGTGTACAACAATCAGCAACAGCTATATATTCGGCTTCAGCTGTAGAAAGGGATATAGATGATTGCTTTCTGCTGAGCCAAGATACAAGACAATCTCCCATAAAGAATGCATTTCCACAGGTACTTTTTCGATCATCCACACTTCCGGCCCAATCAACATCAGAATAAGCTGTCACAATAAGAGTTGAACTCTAAGGATACCAAAGACCAAAATCAGTCATTCCTTTTAGATATCTGAGAATTCTTTTCACAGCTGCTAGATGGGATTGTTTAGGACTTGATTGAAATCTCGCTATCATTCCTACTGCTTGCATAATATATGGTCTTGTAGTAGTTAAGTATAGGAGAGCTCTAATTATTGAACTATAAAGAGTTGCATCTATTTGGGGGGTATCATCGTCTTTGCTTAATTTACAATCTGTGGTCATTAGTGTGCTCATAGGTGCACAATCTTCCATCCCATATCTTTTAAGCATGTCTTTGAGATATTTTGCTTGAGATATAAACATGCCTGCAGAGGTTTGAGATATTTGTAGCCCAAGAAAGTAAGACAACTCACCAATCATTGACATCTCTAATTTTTTGGACATATTTAGAGAAAATTCATGGCTCATTTCTTCATCATTGCTAGCAAAGATTAGATCATCGATGTAAAAAAGAGTGATCATAAGTTTTTCCTTGTCCATATTCATGTAGAGATTGCTACTTGCCACTCGCTTTTTGAAACCTTCTTGTTGCAGATAGTGATCCAACTTTGCATACCATGCTCTAGGGGCTTGTTTTAATCCATACAAGGTTTTAATCCATACAAGGCCTTTTTTAGTTTGAATACAAGGTCTTTTCCTTTAGCAATATCAAATCCTTCTAGTTGCTCCATGTAAACTTCCTCCTTGAGATCTCCATTCAGGAATGCTGATTTTACATCCATTTGATAAACCTTGAATCCTTTTGAGCAAGTAAATGCTAGAAACATTCTTATGGCTTCCATTCGAGCTATTGGTGCAAAGGTTTCTTCGAAGTCAATTCCCTCGATTTGCGAGTATCCTTTGCAGACAAGTCTGGATTTATTTTTGATGATTTGTCCATCTTCATTCATCTTATTTTTGAATACCTATTTTGTTCCAATTATATTTTTATCTTTTGGGCAAGGTACCAGTTCCTAAGTCTCATTTTTTTTGATTTGAGACATTTCTTCTTCCACGGCCTTTATCCAATGAGGATCTTTGCTTGCTTGAAAAAAATTTTCAGGTTCTATTAAAGATAATAGAGCCACATCATATTTTCTAGGGGTGCTTATCATCCTTCTTCGAGTTTGGATTCCTTCATCTATATTTCCGATGACCTGTTCTTCTTGATGATATCTTTGAACAAACTTGATCTTGGAGGGAGTTTGTGAAGATTAATTTTGAGGTTCACTTTGAGGTTCTTCATTCTCCTCTTATTTTTTAGGTTCTTCTTCTTCACTTTTTTCAAAGAAAGGCTCAACTTCATGATCTTCAATTCCTTTTTCTGGAAGGCCTTCATCAATATTTACATCAATGATTTCCACTATTCTTCGTAGATGATAGTTGTAACATTTGTAAGCTTTACTCCTAGTTGAGTATCCAAGAAATATTCCTTCGTCAACTCTAGAATCAAATTTACCTGGTGAGTCATCATTTATTTTTAAGAAACATTTGCTTCCAAAAACCCTGAAATATTTTACTGAAGCAGGTCTTCCTTTCCATAATTCATAAGGAGTTGTTTCATTATTTGGTCTTAGTTGAGTTCGATTTAAGGTGTAAATTGCGGTGCTGACTGCTTCTTTCCAAAATTTTGGTTGCAAATTGGCTGCTAGTAGCATTGTCCTTACCATTTCTTGAATGGTTCTGTTTCTTATTTAACCTACTCCATTTTTCTGGGGTGTCCTAGCAGTAGAGAGTTCTCTTTCGATTCCATTGTCTTTACAGAATTCATCAAACTCTTTTGAGGTGAATTCTCCTCCTCTATCCATTTTAAGAAATTTAATCTTAGAATATTTCTCATTCTCAATGAGAGCCTTAAGATTTTAAAAACATTAAAATGCTTCGGATTTATATTTTATGAAATATATCCACATCATTCTAGTATAGTCATCAAAAAATAGAACAAAGTACCTTTCACCCTAAAGAGCTGGAGTTCTAGTTGGCCCACACAAATCTGCATGAATGATTTCCAAAGGTTTTGTTGTTGAGAACTCAGTTTTGTGGCTAGTTCTGGTTTGCTTTCCATTTTGGCATGGGCCACATACAACTTTATTTGGTTTGCACATTTTTGGAATATCCCTTATTGCATTAATTTTGCTGATGTTGACTAGGCTATCAAAACTTGTATGCCCCAATCGCTTGTGCCATAAACAACTTTCATATGTTTGACTTAAGTAACATTTATCTTCTTGGATTATACTGAGTATGTAAACATTATCTGGTGTTCTTACTCCTTTCGCCACAAGTTATCCCGAGGATGAGTCTCTTATTTCACAGTTTTTTGTACTAAAGAGAACATTATGTCCTTGGTCACAAATCTGGCTAACACTTAAGAGATTATGTTTGAGCCCTTCTACCATCAAGGTATTTTGAGCCTTTCCTAGTCCATTGACAAGGGTAGCAGTTCCTTTTCCAGTGATTTTAGCAGATCCACTTCCAAAAGACACATTTCCATTTTTCTTGTTCAATGAGATAAACTTTTTTTGGTCACCTGTCATATGTCTTGAGCATCCACTATCCACGAACCAATGATTTTCTTCACTATGAGCACATAGAGCTAGGCCACATTTATTAGTTTTGAGATTTAAGTTTTTAGCTTTCTCCCTTTTGAGAGGAAAATTTTGTTCATTATGATCATAATTATCACATAATGAGCAAGACGGATCAAACTTAGCCAACAGATCAAAAGAATTGTAAGTTTTGATTTTTCCTTGCTCTTTAGGACCATGTAGCTGGTTTGTTTGATTTTTCAATCTTGGTGCTTCATTCTTATGAGCCTTGCAATATTTAGCTTGATGCCCAAAGTTTTTACAATTGTAACAATGCCTAAGAAAAATAGTTTGATACCTGTTGTAGTATCCAAAATTCTTCCTTGGAGTTGCTCTTTCTTCAATTCTTGGTTTTAAGATGGGACTTTGTTCCCGACGAGATGACTTTTCTTCTTTGGGATGGCGAGAGAGTATATTAGCATAACTTCTGGAATTATTCTTTGTACTTGATGATTCTCCTTTGAAACCAATTCCAAACTTGTCGTGTTGAGGTTTTTGAGTATTAAGAATGTTGTCAAGAGCTAGAGAGCTTTTCCAACTCCTTTTGACTTGCTCTAATTCCTTTCTTAGAGATACTATTCCAACTTCACATTTTTTACAGATATCATCCTTCTCTTTTAGCTTAACGTTCAAGAAGTCTTCCCTTCTTTTTTCTTCCTCTCTTTCTATTTTGAGATAAATTATCTTCTTTTGTAGATTCTCATTTTGTTCAATGGCATTCATCAGCAAACTATCCATGTTTCTTTCATCTTCCAGTTCTGAGTCATCATCATTTGTAAATGCCATGAATAATGTTTCTTTGCTTCCAACATAATCACTTTCCTCATCTGATTCATCATCTCTTTCTTTGTGATGACGCATATTTCTGGTTGATTACCTTTTGATGACTAAAAATTAATCTTCATCGAACTCGTCTTGTTTGGAGAAGAAGTTCTTCTTATTAAACCCTTTCTTTTTGTACATAATCCTTTTAGAGTCATTTTCATCATCACTATCATGTTTATGGGGACATTTTGCAGCGTAATGACCTATTATTCCACAATTGAAACAAATAAGAGGGTACTTACCTTTTAGCTTGGATCCCCTTTTTAGTCTTCGTACAAATTGAGCTAATTTGTTTTTTGTATCAGATTCATCGCTGTTGTAATTCCATCCTTTTCCTTCTTGTGTAGGTCTTGAGGCTTTGAAGGCTGCTTCTTTGAAATTTGGACTCCATTTCCTCATCTCATAGGCAATGAGAATTCCATGGAGTTCATCCATCTTGAGAGTATCTAGATCCTTCAGTTCTTCTATGGCACTTACTTTGGAGTCAAATCTATCAGGAAGCGATCTTAGGATTTTTTGAACAATGGTGCTTTCTTCAATATTTTCTCCTAGTCCTCTAAGAGAGTTAACCACTTCAGCTACTCAGAGGAAATATGATGCAATATCTTCTTCATCATCCATTTTCAGACTCTCGAATTGTATTCTATAAGTTTTAAGGTTTTATTTATTGACTTTGGAGTCGCCATCATATAGAGAAACCAACTTATCCATACTTCTTTGGCTGAGTCACAGTTCATGACTTTTGTAAATTCGGAATCGGTAATTCCACTAGTGATGGAATTTAAAGCTTTGGAATTAGCAATGTAGGATTTTCTTTCATATTAATCAGTTGGAAGATTGGCGGGAGTTTTGTACCCATCCAAAACAGAGTGCCATACTTCAAGACCAAGAGACATTAGATAGTAGGACATCCTCTTTTTTCAAAACCCAAAATTCGTTCCATCAAAGATAGGTAGTTTCCCTGTTTCTTCCATGTTCTTCATTATGCCTAAGAATCCTTCTTCCAGCTATTAGGTTGATATTGAAGAAGCTGGCTCTGATAACAATTGTTGGAAATACTGAGAGGGGGGTGAATCGATATTTATTTTTAATTGTTAATTATTTCCAGTTAGAATCTTCACAATTAAAGACAGAGAGGTGTATAAAAATAATATTAAGGATTAATAATAACTTCAATCCATTTTTTTAATAATAGTATACAATAGAAGAGTGAAGGGCACCAACCCTTTTAATGAAACATGCACCAACCTGTTGCCAAGCACCAACTTGGACTTTGATGAGGCTCCGACCTCTAGGGCTCCAACCCTATCTTCTCAAGGAACCAGCCTTGTGTTTAGGGGCACCTACCCCAATGACACCAATCCCTTTGTCTTTTTTTTAATAGAAAATGTGTGATGTACTTACTTGACTATCATCAACAAGATTCTTCACTGTTATTTCTTCACTTTACTTTGTCCATCATGTGACTTAAATAGTCCTCACATAAGTCTGAGCCTTCACCAAAGTGAAATCCACTGCAAGGACAACATTCCTCTACAATGTTCACTGTTTGAGTTAAGAAACACAGTCCAACCACATTTTTATAGGTTCACAATCACAGGTTTTTTAACTGTTGATTTGTTGCAGTGTATTAGTCTAAATTTGAAGGAGGTTCAAGGCTGCAACTGAGCATGAATTAGCTTTATCTCAGGTTCGAGAGTAAGGTTGTTGTAGCTATATAATTCAATGTTTGAGGTGCAATCCTTTAAGTGACCGAGTTTGAAAATGAGTCTGAAATAACACTCTCAATAGGTCTGAGATGCTGTAGTATTGTTTGAGTTGTTGTATTATGGTCTGAGCTCCACAATCATAGATCTGAGAACTGTAGGATAGTCTAGGCTCCACAACCTCAGGTTCAAAGTGCTGTAGGATAGTCCGAGAGTATAAAAACTAGTCTCCCACATAATTTATTATTGCCCATCAATAGATTACTGACCGTTTACCACAGGTGGCTAGAAAAAAATTAATCTATTGTCCGAGCTTGTGGAAGAATAACCCAAACAATATTATTTTTAAGTCCTCCTTGCCCTTAGTTCACAAAATGTGAACTCTCCTCAATGTTCTGTGTTCCTCAGATATTATTCACCGAATTGCTGGCCAGAAATGAATGAACGCAGATTTATATATATAGTAGTTTGTCCCTATGAAGAGACACATCCATTGGAAGAGAGGCTGACATTATATGACTGCATAGGTCGGCTTGACTGCAAATATATTTATTTTCTATCTTAAAAATTCAATTTCTCACAAAATATTGGGAGCTTTGGGGCAAGTAAGAGCTCGTTGGAAAGAGGGAAAAAATTCTCTTTAATATGGTCTAGGATTCATTGTAAAAGGATGCCTCAAAGATGTCTAAATTTATTTTTCTTTGTGACTTTTCATGAAATTTTAGTGAAAAAGGTGATTGGGACAGTAAGAGATCATTAGAGCTTCTTCATCATGGTGTGTCTTCCATGTCATCATGATAATATAGCATCATGCCATCATATGATAGTGCACATGTATGTCGTCATATGTCATAGTGAAACATCTATCAATCTTCCATTAAGAGAGCTCATCAAGAGAGGTTATATTCCATCAATGACAATTATTGACCAACATTCTCAGAGAGCTTGATGCAACTATGATTATCACATAGAGTACTGGCCGCTTCCATCTTTCTTCTGAATATATTCACAATCAGATTTCTAAGCCATATGACTTCACACAATGTCATGCTTGCTGCCATATATTCGGCTTTAGCTGAGCTTAGTGCTACATAATTCTGTGTACAATTCCACCAGGTTGTCATTCCTGATCCAATACTGAAACAGTACCCTGTGGTACTTTTCCAATCTACTAAACTTCCTGCCTAATTCGCGTCAATGTATCCACTTAGTATGATGTCATTGCCTCGAATGTACTTTAAGCCATGATCGAATGTTCCCTTTATATATCTGAGAACGTGCTTGGCTGATGCCTAGTGTTCCCTCTTTGGTTATACCATGAACTGACTGAGGGTGTTGACCACATAGCAGATGTCTGGCCTAGTGTTGACTATATACATAAGAGATCCTATGAGCTGTCTATACAATGTGGGGTCTACTTCTTTTTCATCAGACACATTAATATTTTTCTAGTTGGTAACCATTGGAGTAGCCATGGGTCTACAATCTTGCATCCTGAATCTCTTCAGAATTTCTGTAGCATATATCCCTTGTCCAAGGAAAATTTCACCCTTCTGATGCCAAATTTCCAACCCCGGGAAATAATGCATCATCCCCAAATCCTTCATGTTGAATTATGATGCCAGGCTCTTCTTGCAGTCCTTGATGAGCCTAGATGACTCGGTCAGAAATAAGTCATCTACATATAATACCAAAATTAGATATTCATTCTCTATTGTCATATAGTAGAGATTGGTATCTGCATCACTCTTGAAAAATCCTATCTTTTGTAAGTAACCATGAATCCAACCATACCAAGCCATAGGTTATTGCTTAAGCCCATACAAGGCTTTCTTCAGCCTGCATACATGATTTTTCTTCTCATGTGTCTCAAAGCCCTCTGGTTGTTCAATGTATACCTCTTCTTCTATCACCCCATTCAAGAATGCAACCTTGACATCCATTTGATGAATCTCCCATCCCATCCACCCTGCAAGCGATATTACGGATCTAATAGAAGTATACCTGTGTACAGGGGTGAAGGTCTCTTCGTAGTCGATTCCTTCCTTCTGAGCATACCCCTTAGTGACGAACCTGGCCTTGTACTTTTCTACATTATCATCTGCCACATACTTAATCTTGTAGATCCATCTCCAACCTACAACTGATCTATCCTAAGGTATAGGTACTACTTTCTAGACATCATTAATCATTATAGAGTTGTATTCCTCCACCATGGTATCCACCAGAACTTGATGATGTACGACCTCTTGAAAGCTAGTTGGTTCCTCAACCCGAGCTACCAATTCTTGGTGCCTGCCTCGCTATCGTTTCCCAGTTCTATGTTATGAAACCAGCTCCCAAAATAGAAGAAAAGAGAGATCAACGCCTTATAATTCAGCCACGTCGAGGGGGAAACCTCCTTTATATTACATAACTGAACAATTCTCGGATGATACAAATGAAAAAACCTCCTTTCTATATATATGAGTCCATGGGGTCACAATATAATCCTAGCCAAACTAACAATAATAATGTAAGGGCACAACAATAACAATAGTGGCTTTTATGGGGCACAATAATGGCAATATGGGGGCTACAGGGGTACAAAAATAACAATAAGGGAGCTACACTAACAAAAATAAGGGACTACACTAGGAATATAGGGACCTAACATGCCCCTCTCCTTCAAAAAAGTGTTGCCCTCAACGCTTGAGTAGCTCTGGATGCTTGTGTATAAAATTTTCATCCTCCCATGTGGAATCTTCAGTGGGTAAGTTCTTCCACTTGATGAGATACTCTGAAATTGATCGATTTCGTAGCTGTCGAGTTCTTGTTTCCGTGACTTCTTCAGGTTCCAATATGATTTTTACTTCCTCATCAAGTTCTGGAAATATTGTTTGAATTGGAATTTTGTCACTTATAACCTTCTTTAAGCATGAAACGTGGAAAACTGGGTGCACTCGAGAAGAAGCAGGAAGCTCCAATTTGTATGCCATAGTACCAATATTTTGCAACACCTTGTAAGGACCATAGTACTTTGGCGATAATTTATTATCCTTCTTAGCTTGCTTGAGGGACATTTGTTTGTATAGTTGTAGCTGTAAAAATACCCAGTCTCCTACATCAAAACTTCTCTCGTTGCGATTGATCTGCCTGTTGTTTCATTTGATTTTGTGCCAAATTTAGGTTATCCTTTAAGAGTTGGAGAACTTGTTGTTGATGCTCGATGTGATCTTCCACTGCTTGAACTTTAAATTTTTCTCTTAAATATAATTTGATGGACGGTGGATGATATCCACAAAGTGCCATAAATGGGGTCATTTTTGCTGCAGTATGGAAGGAAGTGTTATACCACCATTCAACGAGAGGTAACCACTTGACCCATTGTGTTTGTTTATCAGATACAAAACAACGAAGGTATCCTTCCAAACATTTTTTCACTATCTCATTTTTCCCATCGGATTGAGGATCATAAGATGAGCTATCATCTAGTTGAGTACCCAAACAAGAAAATAATACTGTCCAAAAATTTCCAGTAAAAATGGGATCTCTGTCACTTACAATAATCTTTGGGTTTCCATGTAGCTTTTGAATTCTTTCCATAAATTCAGTAGCAAATGTACTTGCTTTAAATGGATGAGATAAAGCATAAAAATGTGCATACTTGGTAAGTTCATCAAATACCACCATGATGACACTCTTTCCTTCGGACTTAGGTAAACCTGTGTTAAAATCCATTGAAACCTCCTCCCAACGTTGACTTGCAATGGACAAAAGTTGTAGAAGACCCGAGGTATTAATTATCTCAAATTTATTTTGCTGGAAAAAAAAACATTCCGCCACAAACTTTTGAATATCAGATTTAAGGCCATCCCAAAAATGTTCCTTCTCCACCCTGTGGTAAGTTTTAAAAAATCATGAGTGTCCTCCTAAAGGAGAGGTGTGTAATTCCAAAAGAACCTTTTATTTTAGTTGGGAATTCTTACAAAGATATAAGCGATCCTTGTACCATAAGGAATCATTTTTCCAAATAAATGTATCAGATGTACTAGGATCTTGCTACAAATTTTGAATGAGTGTCCACACTTCTTGGCCATTCTTTCATTCATCCCTTGCTTTAGTTATCGAATTTGGTTGGATAATAGAAATGACACAAATAAATGCTTCCACCTCTTCATCCTTTCTTAGCTCCCATTCCATGCTTCAAACCTTCCATCTTAGCTTCCACACCTTTCTTGAAACCATCCATGTTAGCTTCCATGCCTTTCTTCAAAACATCCATCTTAGTTTCCATTTCATTTTTTGTTACTTTTTGCGAGAACAAAATTTGTTGCACTTGTTTTTGTAATTTTGATATATCATGTTGCACTTATTCCTCTTCATGTGTCATAGTAAAGACTTATGAGAGCTTAATGGGTGTTGAATTATTTTTATCGGGCATTTTATAACCCAATACTGATATCTGTGCTTCAATATTCCCTTGGAATCACTTCAAACTGATTTTTCAAACAAGACTTATGCAATTTGAAAAACAAAATACACACCTTTTTCTTGCTTTTGAGGAGCTCGATATTGAAACTGATGTATCTCTGTAATTTCGGATCCCCGAGATTTTATCTTCAGTCCTTTAGTAGCCCTCTAAATCTTCTTTCCAATGCCACAATTATGACCTGATTTGGATTCTTCAGGACAAAGTTATGTCCAATCTCCCACAATGACCTGATTATGGACTAGTTTAGTAGAGAGAACTTGTACGGCATGACACATGTCACTGTTTCTTCCTTCGGTTATGAAATTGATACACATGAAACTAAAGTCTATGTACTTTTAATCACTTTTTATGGAATTCCATTCCGATGCTCAGAGAGAGAAAGTTATGGCGATTTTCCCAATGTCACCTCTTTGAGATGAAATTCGGGAGCCTAAAAACCCCTAACTTTCATAGATTATATCTTCGAAGATATTGCGAACCAAGATCTAAAATTTTTGCACAAAGTTCCTCAGGATTTATTCAAAATTGGGCTTTTTTTATCTTCTGAAACTTTGTAGAAAAAATGTTATAGCGAAAATTCCACGATGACTTGTTTAAAGTAGCGAAACCATAGAATCCAAAGATCTAATACCAAATCTTATGAAACTAGCTCCCGAAATAGAAGAAAGGAGAGATCAACGCCTTATAATTCAACCAATTCAAGGGGGAAACTTCATTTACATTAAAAATGAAAAAACCTCCTTTCTATATATAGGAGTGCATGGGGTCACAATATAATCCTAGCCGACCTAACAATAATAATGTAAGGGCAAACAATAACAATAATGGATTTTATGGGGCACAATAATAATAGTATGAGGGCTACAGGGGTACAATAATAAAAATAAGGGGGCTACACTAACAACAATAAGGGACTACACTAGTAATATAGGGACCTAACATTCTAGGAGAACCAACAAAATCCTTTGCGTCCCTTAGCGTTTGTCGCACCTCTCTATTGATCCTGCCATTGGTGGTAGGAGGCTCAATCATCTCCTCTTCCTGTTGTCCCATCCGTTGCAAGATATCTAGATTTTCTTCTCTTGAAGAAATACTAGTACTAGTCACCATGCTAGATCCTGATGGCTATCCATCTACTAGATCCTCTCCTAGCTGCCACTGGACAAGAGGAATATCCTCACACTTTTCTTCGATAGACATTTCTCGGGATCTTCTGAAGGCTCTATCCTCCATGAATTTCACATCCCTCCTTGCTACCATTTCATGTTCCATGGAATGTAGACTCTGTATGCCTTAGATGTCTTGTTATATCCTATGAGATACCCTTTCTCAGTAGTTTGATCTAGTTTGCTCTGTTTCTCTCTTGGAACATGAAAATATGCCACACTTCCAAAAATCTTGAGGTGACTTACCTCTGGCTTCACCACTGTGAATACACTTTCGAGCATTGTATTACCCAATGTTCTGTGAGGATTCCTGTTCCTGATATATATAACTGTGTTGCATGCTTCTTCCCACAGAAATCTAGGCAAATCATGTTCATATAACATTGCCTTTTCTACCCGAACACTAGTCCTGTTCTTCTATTCTGCAACTCCATTATGCTCTGGATTGTAAGGAGTTGTCAATTCTCTTATGATGCCTTCCCATGTGTAGAATTCTATGAATTCCTTATCAGTATATTCACCGCCGTTATCCGAGCGAAACACTTTGATTTTGTTCCCATTCAGGTTTTCTACTAGAACTTTGAATTCTCTAAACCGATTAAATACCACATCCTTTGTCTTTAAGAAGTAAATCCAAGTCTTCTTGGAATGGTCATCTATGAAAATGACAAAATATTCACTTCCACCGAGAGCTCTAGTGGACATTGGTACACAAATATCTGAGTGTATTAGTCCCAATATAAATTTTGCCCTATTGTTGCTTCTGGAATATGTTGCTTTAGCATACTTTCCTAGTATGTACCCTCCGCACACGTCATCATGTTTGGTGCTAAGAAATAGAACTCCTGCAACAGTTTCGCTGAGCATTATCAGAGCTCCATGGTGTAGATGCCCCATTTTTCTGTGCCATAGCTCATTCATATCTGATTCTCCACTTAGATTGCTGCCTACCAGTTACATTGGAGACTCGAGCTGCAACTTGTATGGCATGTTGCTTCGAGCCCCAATCCGAGCCTTCTTATTCCATATTGGCTGGTTGACATATGATTTTATTCTGATAAATTATACATCATACCCCTTAACCTACAATTGAGACACTGAAAGTAAATTCATTCCCATAACTGACACATGAAACACATTTGTGGCCTAGATAATGTCTCCTACTTCTGTTTGAAGTGTTAAGGTCCCTTTTCCTACATGGGTACACTTTGTCTTGTTTCCCATAGTAATTTGGAAGTTCATCCATTCTTCTTGATAGCTGGAGAAATGATCTCTTTCTCCAGTCATATGGGTTGAAGCCCCATTATCACTGGCATATCAAGGACACTATCATATCATAGATCATGGACATACCTTCTAGTCATAGTGATATGAATTATTATCAATGTCTCCAAGTCAAGATCATTGTCACTCATAAGGTCATCGTTATTGCCATATATTTTATCTCTTATTACTGTCAACAAGCCAGAGAGAAATATGATGCGAGCTATTGGAACAAATGTGAGTCATATTAAACATAAAACAAGCCACTATGATAGTGTCAAACCTCAAAGATGCGATGTCACTGCAATTGAATAATGTCGAGCGATGTGAGCTATAGGAACTAAACGCGACACATATATAGAGATCCATTGTAATATAATTGAGTTGTATAGATGCTAGTTCTAGCCATGAAAAAATACAAGCGAGCCTCATAAAATTAAAATCCATCAACATGATATGCATGGTATAGTGATCACATATGAATCACAAACAAATTATTGTTAGTTTTTGTAGTATCAGATGTGTTCTATCCATGATATTTGGTTGAGAGTCTAGAATATATGTATTCTCCAATACCCATAAATCGTTTCTAGAAATTCCACCTAGAGACGAATTAATTATATTTATTAATCTGTTTTTAATATTTCCTAAGATTATACGTAAGAAATATTATTAATTAATCAGAATTAATTAATTCATGGTGTGAATGTTCTAGAAACTCACATAGATCTACAAGAAAATAATCTTGTCCATCGATTATGTTTCAATCTTGGCCATTGGGGCTCCAAAAAAATATTATAAGAAGAAGTCAACGGGTAGATGCAGAAAACACCAGTGCAGTTATTCAATTTCCGAGACGTCCATAGATTATGTTTTAATCTTGGCCGTTGGTGCTCCAAAAAAATATTATAAGAAGAAGTCAACGGGTAGATGGAGAACACAACAATGCAATTATTTAGTTTCCCAGGCAGAACGATTTCCTCAGTGGCTGAAGTTCAACAAAGGAGATAGATCCATAGGGTGAGTAGTAGGTGAGAGAGAGGGTATCATCAGAGGTTCGGAAAGTGAAAAATGAATTCAGGAGGAGGAAGCGCGAGGAGAGACGCAATCCACTATATCTTTGCGTAGTCACTGCATAGAGAGTGAAGTAGCGGCACCAACGTATGTTCATAGGGTCCCTATCGAGGCCATGGAGTCGCTGTGGAGAGTGAGAAATTTATCAAAAAATTTCTCTCAGTATTTTTCCTTGTTTTTGGTTTTCTGAATTCTTGTACGTAAATTGATGCTGAAGATTAATAAGAAAACCCTCATCTCTTGCACTGATTTTCCCACATTGGTTTTTTTTCAGGGAAAATTGTCCAAAAATAAATGTGTTAATATTTTCTATGTGTGTTCTAGAATTTATCTACTTCCAACATTTTATTTTCCGTGGTAATTTTTTGTGAAAAATGTAGTAGTAAATTTATTCAATATTTGTCGTAGTAAATAAACTACATAATTAATTTTCCAGTTATTGCAATAGATGAAATTTTCACATGGTATCAAAGTCTACATGATCATTCAAAGAGCTCAGTAGCAAAGAAGAGAAGGAGGGATGCATAGGAGGATGTGGAATTTACACCATGGAGAACTCAATATGCTCAAAGAAACTATAATAGGAGTTTCGGTTCTCATCACATAACACAATTATGTCTGCGGAGGATGCGTACTTGGGAAGTACGTGAAGGAAACATTTCCAAGAAGTGACAATAGAGAAAATTACGTGTTAGGACTAATACACTCAGATATTTGTGGAACTATGTCGACTAGAGATCTAAGTTGTGGTGAATGCTTCGTCACCTTTATTGATGACTGTTCCAGAAAAAATGAGATCTATTTCTTAAATACAAAATATGAGGTCTTCGATCATTTCAAGGAGTTCAAGGCACTTGTAGAGAATATGACAGGGAAAAATATCAAGGTGCTCCACTCAAATAACGACGGTGAATAGATATTTCACAGAATTCTGCACGAAGGAAGGCATAAAAATATAATGGACAACTCCATATAACCATGAGAAGAATGGAGTGGCAGAGCGAAAGAACATAATGATAGTTGGGGCTGCAAAGGGCATGTTATATGATTAGGACCTGCCTAGATTTTTATGGGCATAAGCAAGTAAAAAAACAATGTACATTCAAAATAGAACACCTCATAGAGAATTGGGGAAGAAAATGCCAGAGGGAGTCTTCACAGGAAAGAAGCCTGAAGTGAATCACTTGAGAAGTTTTGGGAGTGTGGCTTACTTCCACATGCCAGATGAAAAGCACAACAAGTTGGATCATACTGCAGAGAAGGGGTTCCTCATCGGGTATAGCGAGACCTAAAAGGCATAAAATATCTACATTACTAGTAGTAGGAAGATTGTAGTGAGATGATATGTAAAGTTCATGGAAGGAATTTCTTTTAGGAGATCTCAAGAAATGCCTGCAGGTGATCAATCAACAGAAGTTCTATTGGTAAAACAACAGGGACAACAAGTAGGACCATCAAGAGGACAGTGACTATTACCTGTATCTCCTCAGGGGTAGGATATCTAGGGAGTTCTTAGCAAATGTGGCAGCAGGGACATGAGGAGGAACTAACTGAACCTCCCACTACCAGTGGTAGAGCCAGTAGAGAAGTGCGTCATACCTTAAGAGATGGAGAGGATTTTTTGGAGCTCCTAGTATGGATAATAGACATCGCAGGCTGCCTGACATATATCAAGCTTTGGTGACTCAGGTTTCAAAACCGTCGAACTTTCAAGAAGCCACACATCATCAGGTTTGGGTGGATGCCATGGTAGATGAGTATATCCCTATCACGACCAATGATGTTTGGGAGGTAGTGCTGAGTTCAGAAGACAAATATGTTATAGGTTCCAGATGGATCTACAAGATCAAGTATGCTGCAGATGGTAGTGTAGAGAAGTACAAGGCTAGGTTCGTGGCAAAGGAGATATACATCTATCAAATCAGATATATCCTAACAACGTAGATGGGATGGGAGATTCACCAGATGGAAGTCAATAAAACATTCTTGAAGAGGGTGATAGAAGAAGAGGTGTATATAGAGTATCCTGAAGGCTTCGAAAATCATGAGAATAATACTCATGTATGCAGATTGAAGAAATCACTATACAAGCTCAAGCAGACACTAAGGGTGTGGTATGGTTAGATTGACAGTTACTTGCAGCAGTAGGGATTTGTCAAGAGTGATGCAGATCCCAACCTCTATTATTTGATGGTGAAGAGTTAGCGTCTCATTCAGTTTTAGTATGTGGATGATCGCTTTTTGAATGGATCATCAGGGCTCATAAAGGACTGCAAGAGGAACCTTTAAGAAAAATTTGACATGAAGGATATGGGTTGATGCAATATTTTCTAGGATTGGAAGTATGGAAGAAGAATGGGGAGATATTCCTTGGGCAAGGGAGATATGCTACAAATATTATAAAGAGGTTCAGAATGTAGGATTTCCGACCCATGAAGATGTCCATGATCACTAATTGGAAGAGGATAAATGCTTCAGGGGACAAGGAATTCAACCCCACCTTGTACAAGTAGCTCATTGGGGCGCTCATGTATCTGGTTAACGCTAGGCCAAACATTTGTTTCGCTATCAAAACCCTTAGTCAGTTCATGGTGGAACCGAAAAGGGTACATTTGGTAGAAACTAGGTACATTATTAGATATGTTAATGGAAAAGTCGGGTATGGGTTGAAATATACTCAAGGGGATGATGTCAGATTATTAATATTAACATATGTAGATTGGGTTGGTAGTTCACTAAACAATAAAAGTACCTCCAGGTACTACTTCAGTGTTGGATCAGGGATAGTCTCTTGGTGGAGTAGGAAGAAAAAGCCAGTAGAATTGAGCTCAGAAGAATCAGAATATATGGCGGCCAACACAGCTACGTGCAAAGCTATATGGCTCAGAAAAATTCTCGTGAGTTTGTTCAGGAGGAATATGGGAGAGACCAATGTTTACTGTGACAATCAGAGTTGCATAAAAATATACGAGAATACAATATTTCATGATAGGTCAAAGCACATTGATATCATATGTCATTTCATGAGAGACAATGTACAACATGGAAGTCAATAAAACATTCTTGAACGGGGTGATAGAAGAAGAGGTGTATATAGAGTATCCTGAAGGCTTCGAAAATCATGAGAAGAATACTCATGTATGTAGATTGAAGAAATCACTGTACAAGCTCAAGCAGGCACCAAGGGCGTGGTATGGTCAGATTGACATTTACTTGCAGCAGTTGGGATTCGTCAAGAGTGATGTAGATCCCAACCTCTATTATTTGAAGGTGAAGAGTTAGCGTCGCATTCTGGTTTTGTATGTGGATGATCGCTTTTTGAATGGATCATCAGGTCTCATAACAGATTGCAGGAGTAACCTTGAAGAAAAAATTGACATGAAGGATATGGGGTTGATGCAATATTTTCTAGGATTGGAAGTATGGAAGAAGAATGGGGAGATCTTCCTTGGGCAAGGGAGATATGCTACATATATTCTGAAGAGGTTCAGAATGCAGTATTTCCGACCCATGAAGATGTCCATGATCACTAATTGGAAGAGGATAAATGCATTAGGGGACAAGGAATTCAACCCCACCTTGTACAAGTAGCTCATTGGGGCGCTCATGTATCTGGTTAACACTAGGCCAAACATTTGTTTTGCTATCAACACCCTTAGTCAATTCATAGTGGAACCGAAAAGGGTATATTTGGTAGAAACTAGGTACATTATTAGATATGTTCATGGAAAATTCAGGTATGGGTTGAAATATACTCGAGGGGATGATGTCAGATTATTCATATTAACATATGCAGATTGGGTTGGTAGTTCACTAAACAAGAAAAGTACCTCCAGGTACAACTTCAGTGTTGGATCAGGGATAGTCTCTTGTTGGAGTAGGAAAAAAAAGTCAGTAGAACTGAGCTCAGAAGAATCAAAATATATGGCGGCCAACACAACTACGTGCAAAGCTATATGGCTTAGAAAAATTCTCATGAGTTTGTTCAGGAAGAATATGGGAGAGACCAGTGTTTACTGTGATAATTAGAGTTTCATAAAAATATATGAGAATACAATATTTCATGATAGGTCAAAACACATTGATATCATATTTCATTTCATGAGAGACTGTGTACAACATGGGGAAGTGTAGCTGCAGTATGTTTCCACAGGATATTAGGTAGCAAAAATACTCACAAAATCTCCAGGGAGAGATAAGTTCATCTAGTTCAGGGTGTTGTAACATATCTGGTTTTGATAAGTTAGATGTTGTAATAGAAAATTAATGAAAAAATGTTAGGAAGTAAAAAAGAAAAAATAATGAAAATATGTTAGGAAGTAAAAAATAAAGAAATAGATAAAAGAATGTTAGACAGTGAAAAAGAAAGAAATATATAAAAAAATGTTAGGAAGTGACAAATAGAAGAAAAATAAAATGGGAGCACATTAAAATGCCTCTTAAAAACATTATATATAGTGTTGCTAGTATAAATTTCCCTACAAATATGATTAAAGTCTTAAATAGTTGTTATTTAGATTTTTAATAGAGTGTTAACCATACATTTTGATATGGTTAATTAAGAAAAATTGTAATAAAGTGAGAATTGATTTGACCCTTTGTCGGCAAGACATAAAACGACCGCAAGATCGGACAAAGGATATGTAACCCACCCAGATCAAAAACATCCACACTTCTTTGCTCTCCCCCAGCCCATCCGAACATTATCTGACGTGGGGGGGGAGTGGTCTGATTAGGATGTTTCCACAAACCTACCTTTGGTGACATGGCTCCTGTCCATTAAATCTACACACCCTCTCTAATTCCTCTTACCACATACACCCCCCTCCGGGTCCTCGTAAAACCATTCTTCTTTTTCGCTGACCGCTACATCATTCACTCCCGCTTCTCCATCGTCACCCTCCATGTTACCTCACCTACGCATCAACAACTGCCACCTGTCTCATTTTATCCATTATAACATATCCATTATAATATACCCGTTCCACCAAAAACAACGTTCATTTGACATCAATTTAACCCTCATGCTTGAAATAAACATTTACCACAAATAAACTGTGAATTTATAAATCCTTTATTTGAAATTGGTAGTGATTTTCTTTGCTAATTTTCTTGGTATGTGAAAACTACCACAACTCATTGCAAAGACCCAAGCATTACAAAAAATCTTCCATACAGTTGTAGGGCCACCAAAATATTCATTCAAATGCCCAAGTATCAATTAACTAGGTATTTACTACAAGTCCTCCCTTTTCTATTCAATTATGGCTCCTAGGAATAAACCTGGCCCTCAGGATAACCCAATTTTGCCCCCAACTATAGATTTGGACCACCAACCCCTAGTTGACCAACTTTACCAAATTTCAGAGACCAATTGTGAATTCGACCTCTATGAACTTCATAATTGGCTCCAGAACAAACATTTGGATAACACTGATGACCTAGGATTATGGGACTCCACCCTGCCTCAAACATTTTTCCCCAAACCCACTATTTTCCTGAATTTGTCACATGGTGCCAATTTCGCTATATACCCATCCAAAGAACTGTAGTGGCATAGAATGGGGAAATCCTCTTTTCCATTAATGTCCACTCTATTTCTGAAATGATCCAGATTAAAAATGTTAATGCAGAGAAACCCTTTCACCCAGATTCCCACATGGAAATTTATAACAAATTGGATTTCCCTCAAATAAATAAAGTTTTTGAAACCTTCTTGCCTGATAATTCTCAATTGCCTAAGACAAACACTCCCTATCCAACTTCCATTTTTCCCGAGATGGCTAAGAAACTAATTTCAATAATTGGTTGCATACCAGGGTATATTTCAGACCAATGGATAGATCAACACATCTTTGCTTTCCTCTCTATATTCTCAAGTGGTGAAAAACCACCCATTGTTTTCTATTATAGTGAGTTTTTGGAAAAAACCATTTATGAGAAATTCATGAAATTTTCAAGTGAAGGAGTTTTCAGATATTCATAAATCCTAGTCTATCTGTTAATTTATTATCAATCATAAAGATTTACCTTTCAACTACAGAAGAATGACAACCAAGGGAACCCTCAGTCAGTTATTCATTGGGCCTCTTTGGTCAGAAAGAACAACACAAAGTTTAAATTCAGTCAATTTTTGGGTTAGTTCTTACAAGTAGCAACCGGTTTGTAGAGTAGCAATTCAGAACCCAGGAGAGACCCAAAAATTAAAAGAAATTTACATTTAAGTGATCAAACAAAGAATGGAGATTGGTATTTATACCAAAGCTATACAAAAATAAGGATATATTGTTGTGAATTGGCCCCTTATAAAATCCAAAAATATGTACCAATTAGGATATTTTCTTTGGAATTCATTAGAAAAATGATCAACATGGATCAAGTACACTTTAAGGCAGCCAAGAAAAAGAATCGATTTAAGATAAAAACACAATTTGGTCCTTTCACATGTAATGCGAAGAAAATATGGAAATAAGCATACATCATCTTAAATAACATTAATTTTAAGCACAATCTTATAACCTCATCCTATGACCCTTTTGGCATAATTACAAAAATGAGAATAGAGTAGAAGTATTCTCCCTATATTCATACTCCCAGACCATAAATTGAACCGTTTATGAATCAAGATGAGTGGCAGGAAGATACTTTGCAAGAGGTTGAAGAGCAGATTTTATTTACTTCACAGACTCCATTAGCTCAGGAAAAGGCAGAGAAAATACCAAGGGAAGCCATCCCCCCTTCAGTATAAAAAATGCCAGCTAAAGATTTTATTGTGTATAATAAAAGACAAAAGATAATAAATTTTGAGGATGAACAACAAGAGAGGATAGAACAAGTCCAAATTGTTCTCACAGGAACATGTACTCCCTTAGTATTAGGGAGAGAAGAAAATATTCCACCATACAAAATGACTCCAGTAACTCCAATTACAACATTTACACCGATTTCATCACCAGAAAGGGAGTTGGGACAGAGCAGCCAGAAGGAACAAAGTCTATTTGTTGCTTATCAAGAAATAAAAAGAAGGAATCTGGCATTTAAAGCTACTACATTTTCACAATTTTGGAAGAAAACAACAAATTCCCAACATAGAATTATATCAGCTTTTGATTTAGAAGAAGGAAGGATGAAAATTTCCTTCTCAGAACCCAAGGTTCCTCAGCCTCGGAAAACATATGATTATAAGCAATCAATTTTCTCCTTTGATACAAAAATGATTCACCCCATAGATCATATGGATCTACATAAACAATCAAGTGAAATGATCTTCAACACTTTAACTATTTCTGCTATGAAAACTACTAAAATTTAGAATTACGTGGAGAACAATCAAACACAATTAAAGTTAAAGAAGATTTATTCTATAGCTAAAGATACAAATATTAAGTCTTTAGAAGAGCTGGTAATAAAATTGGGATATGATCCCAGTAAGATTAAAGCAATTGAAGAAATTATCAAACTAAAGAATGTATACATAGCAGATTTATGGAAACAACTGAAGCTCCCTTCAATTGAAGATCCATAGACTAAATAATTGGGGGAGTTAGAGAAAGAAAAATAATATTTTTTCAAAATAATCATTGAACAAAATAACCAAATCTCAAAAATGGAAAAGGATATTGAAAAAATCCTTAAAGAGAAGGAGCAGCAGACTATCCCAGTACAAGCCATTCCATTAGATGCATTTCCAATAGTAGGTACAACAACGGGGGAATCATATACCTTGATAAATAATGATGGATGACCATACTTGTTGAAGGACTAGATGATGATGGAAGACTACATAATGACATATCTCACTATGGCATGGTAAGCTTATGATGAAGAAGGAAAACATTGAGGGATCAAACCATAAACAAGCCCTAGACACTCTGCCCTACCTCATTTCTACACCAATAAATGATCAATCACATTAAAAATTATTTTTTATCTACCTTAGAGGAATAATTTTTCTATGAGACCTTCACCATCCTCTAGAGCATAATTTTAGCTTTCTAATGATCCCACACTTTCATCCTAACTCCCAATAATTTAAGAGAACTCAAATTTTTAAGATAGAATATCATATATGTTACCCAAGTTGACCTATGCCTAGTTATGATAGTCGGCCTTGTTGGGCCTCTGTAATTTAGTAGAATGGCAAGACTAAACACTGCAGAGACTACATCAAAAACCACTTTGGGATTCTAGGATCTAGCCCTCCTGAATCCAAAGAGGGATATCTCTATAAGTGCAAAGATTGATTTTTCTTTAAGGCTTTTTAGTGTGATTTTAGGCTAGTTATTATGAACAAGGGTTTTTTGTTTGTTTGTTTGGTCATGTATGATCTTTAATTGGATGGAATATCACTAAATGAAAGAGTTTCAAAGAGTGAAGATGCAAGTATATTAAGAAGTGTTCAACAGATGGGATTAGTGTGAAGCAGCTTTAATCCATTGGGCAATGGAGTCAAAAAGGGTTTAATTGTACAACAATTTCAAGAGTGGTCCAAGGGGCAAGTCATATATATCAAAAGATCCTTTAGATTAAATGATGGAGTGGAACATTAAAAGTGTTGAGAAAGTGGAAAAATCCAATAATTTCAACAAGGATTTATCAACTTTCCATACAAGAAAAGCCTTTTTAAGCAACTGTTTGAAACCAACCAAAGGACAGGGCTAACCATAAAATTCTTTGGACAAGCTTGTATTAAAGCTAACTTATCAGAAAACAATCCAGTAATCTCACTAGACTACTTTCAGAAGGGATGAAAACAGATAAGAAAACAAAGTACAGCTTAAGATCAATTTAGATATCATTAAAATCCAGGCCTGCTTTCAACATACTCTTAGGGAAACTTTCAAACAATCTTTGGAGAAAGAACTAGAATACAGGGCAAACCATAAACTTTCCTAGTTTAACTCTAGTTAGCATGTAATGAAAATATCATTCAAGAACTTCCTTTCAAGTTTTGCACTTCAAGACATGGACTAACCAACATTCCTTGATAATGTTTACACTTAATTTAAGTCATTCCAAAATATAACAATCAGCAGAAAAAATATATATATAGCTTATCAGTGAGAGTAGGGTACTTTTGACAGTAAATCCTAGCTCTATGCTTACTACTCTTTATCAGAGAAATGTGAACAAAATGGCATACATGAGAGGAAAACAATAACAGTAAGAGGTACGTCACCAATGATATAGACCAGGATCCCAAGAATCAACTTGTATATTGATTGTCAATCCAGTTACAAACTACATGTCCAATGTTTCATCACAACAACAACTTCTCTTCTCAGCCTAAATTCTTCAATAAGTTAACAGAGCTTCAGAGCTTCAAAACTTATTTACATTCAACAATGATTCAAAACATAAACTATTACATCAAAGTCCAAATAACCAACCCTTTACAATGTGCTCCTCAAGGAGATTTTATAAGAAAATGAGGAGGTGGAAGAGTTTCTAGGGTTCAAGTGTCATTAATTCTATACTGAATGCAATTCCTAGCCTTGAAAACCATGCAAGGCATAAGGCAGGAATGCATTGAATTACAACTCTATTTGATTTATTCCATTTATGTATTTTAGGCCTAGTGGACAAAAAGATTGACTTTGAGGCCTTTTTATCTTTTACAATAACTTCATTGACAGTTTAAAATGTATTCTTTTGTTTGAAATAACTTTTCAGTTGTCTTTAGGAAAATATCTCCTGACTAGGCAATAACTATGCCTTCATTTGATTTATTGGTGCTGCAAGTGGCACTTTAGTAGCTGAAGAGGATAAATAGCCTCTAATGTGGCAGTGGAGGCCTTTCAGACTGATATATCTCTTTGTTTCTCCTTAAAACACTCTTAATTTGCTTTTGGTCTGTGTTTAGGCTCAATTAGCATTGATCTTTATCTTCAGGTCTTTGTTCTTTAACACTGTCTTTATCTGTGGATTAGGCCTTTGATTGCTGAGTTTGTGCCTTAATCCCTTTAAACTCTGATTAAAAATCTTTAATTCTTCACTTATGCACTGATCTTCATCGTTGACACTGATACTCTTTATTTAATTGATGTTCACTATTTTTTTGTTGTTTGCAGGCGCACAAAAGGTTTACATAGGTGGAGGTGATTGTTTTAATAAAAAATTCCTTGGATTCCTTCCTGTACTGAAGGTTAGGAATCATCATTCCTGGCCTTCATGTAATTTTTAAAACTATGGGAAAACCCCATATAACTTGCACAAAACAAAGAAAAATTATATAAATCCTGTGAAAGATGGGTTTAAAACTGCTTTGGAGGTTTGGGCGTGGGCGCGAACCGGAGCCGTTGGATTAAAACAATCAATGGTGGAGATATTTTGATGAAGTCGCTTGGGAGATTAGATGGAGGACAAATGAATGGGGGAGATATTAAATCAAGACCGTCCTATCTCAGAGATCGACGGCTGGGATTTAAATCCTAAAATACAACATTGTGGAGAAAAGTGGTAAGGCGGAAAACTGACAGCGGTTTTCGCAAAATAAAATTTGGGGGAGGCGGTATTTCCCGAAACAATGAAATTCCATTCATTGCATGACACCTGTCCCTCCCAATACCGCCCATTTCACAAAATTTTTGGGCATTAAACCTCGGGCACAAAATTTTTGCGATATGGAATATCAGCCATCGGATTGAACGCTCCAGATCCGACGGTGCGGATCGCATGCGACGTGGGTAAGATGCATGGCATGGCATGGTAATGGGACTGACAGGTGCATCAACACTTTCTTCGTGTAGTGGGTGGGTGTTTGAGTTATCTGGTTAAGTCCCGATCATCGGATCTCCAAAACGAACGATCAAGATTTAAAGAGGAGCGGGTTATGAAAGTGAAAGGCAGGTGAATGGGCGGAGGAAAGGAGAGCCGATGGCCGTTGATCTGCAGAGATCGACGACCTAGATTCTTTTAAAATTTTAAATGTTGGAAATGGAAAATACATAGGAAAAGGGGTTCGGGAAAGGGTTTTAGGCCTTCAAGCGCTCGATTGCAGGGCTTTGGCCATATGAGGTGGGGGCTAAAGGAAATAAGCCCTTGGGGGCTTAAGAACCTTTAGTGCGGAAAAATGTTTTTTGGCCCAAAAATAGTGATTTTTAAGGCAAAATAGGGGTTTCGGTAAATGAAAGAAGGGATTTTAAAACCAAATAAAAGGGAAATATAAGGTCTAAAGGGGTTTTTTGATGATTTAGATGTTAAATGAAGGGGTTTAGAAGGATTTATGATGGGAATATGGGTAAAAAAGGAATCCTTTGTGAGAGTGGTGGAGAAGTGAAATGATGGGAAAATGGGGCCTTTTAAGCAGTTTTTTTCTTGTTGAACAGTAGGTACTTTAGGATTAATAGTGGAACAATAGTGAAGATTAAATCAAAGGGTAATTATCATCAACAGACTTCAAGAACTCACAATTTGGATATGAAATTGTTTTTTGAAGGCTAAAAATTATTTAGCCACCATTTGGTATGACAAATTTTTATAGGTGGATAACAGTGGCTCCGCATGGGGATAACATATTTTTTAAGGTGTCAAGAACTTCAGATATTGATCTCTGGCTTTTCAGTAAACCAGTGCCTTCATCCATTGGGCATTAACTCTCTTTTTCTTCAGCTGACCTTCCTTTGATCTGACAACTTTTGAACCAATCTGAAACAATGGAATTCTACCAAAACAACATCTCTACCTACCCATTTCTATGATTCTAACATTTTTCTTCTTCAGAGTGCATTTAGATTGGAAAAATATTTTCATCAACATTTTATTCTTTTATTGAAAACATAAAACTAATCTATTTCTACTCTTATTCCTCCATGAGTTCAGATTAAGCAGTTGAACTCATAAGTTTCTCTACCTAACTACTATTTGTCAGGATTAGACTGTCTAACAAACCTTTATTCTCTAAATTCTGAAACAGAAAATTTAAAAGCAGTCAAGTTAGGATTAAGCAGTCTAACTTGCTGTTTTTCTATGGCATAAAAACAAGCTGTACATAGAGTTTTATTTGCAGATAAGTAAAACAAAATTGTGAAGGTTTGAGATAAAAAACATCCTTCATTATTTCTTCAACTTTGATTTTGGATTTGTTTGAGTTTCTTTTCTCTCTTTTTTTGGTTCAAGTTTTGAGCATATTGGAACCAGTTATTTTCCTATCTCACAGGTTCAAGATTTGGGTTTGTTTGAACCTTTGTTTTTCTATCCTAATCTACTTTACTGATAAGCCAAGATTGTGTTGTTTGGCTAATATAATTCACTAACCTATTAGTAGTAAATTGAAAAGTTAATTAGTCATGATTAGGCTGTATGACTAACTAGAAGTGTGTTTTTAGGAGTGGCATTTTGAGCTTGCACACTTTCAGATTTTGTATCTCTTTTTTGGTATGGGGCTATACCTTTCTTGTTTTATTTCTGCCCTCTTTTATTTTCTATTGTTTTTGTATTTTTATTTTTCTAACTTTGAATGCAATGATAGATATGATATTTATAATGAGGAAAAATAAAAAGCTTCAAACTGGTATAGTTAAGAAAAATAATGCTTGAGCATCCTGCCATTGACAGGACCTCCAAGAAGTTCAGTTCCATTCACTTCCTACAAGAAATAAACATTGTTACCAGCAGTAGAATGAATGAGATAAGGGCCTAGCCATAAGTTATTAAATTTTCCATTTTTGCCCTTATCTTCTCTACTGGAATCCCACTTCAAAACTCTGTCAGCAATGCTGAAATCACTGGCCTTTGTCCTTTTATCAAACAACTTCTTGTTGTTTTCTTGTTTGTGTAGGGCTCTGTTGTAGAATTCCTCTCTGGTTTTTTGAAGATGTATAGTCTGATTGATTCTTCTTGTCATATAATTATCCTCAAATTGCACTTCTTGGATCAGCTTCATGACTAGCACTCCTAGACTGGTTGGAAAAATTACATCTGGTCCATAAACTAGCTGGTAGGGTGACATTCGAATTGATTTCTTAAGTGTTAATCTGTCAGCCCATAGTGCATGTACTAGTTTTGTGTGCCATGATTTCTTATTGTCTTCGAGCAAATTTTTGATTATATTCACCAAACTCTTGTATGAGGATTCTGCCAACCCATTACCTTGAGGGTAATAAGCAGTAGAATGGCCCAATGTAATATGATATTTATGACATAATTCAACCATCTTTTTGGATCCAAATGCAACAACATTTTCAATGATAATCTTCCTAGGAAATCCAAATCTGGATAGGATATGAGTTTCAAGGAATTTTATGATGATAGAGTCAGTGGCTTGTCTAGAAGGGATGGCTTCTATCCATTTGGTGAAATAGTCTGTTGCAGTGAGGATCTATCTATGTTGGGCAGATGAGGCTGGATGGATTTCCCCAAAGAAGTCTAGACCCCATTGTTGAAAAGGAGCTTCAACAGTGATTGGTTGCAGAGGTAAGGGAATCAATTTTCTTTTGCCTTCAAAGAGTTGGCATTTGTGACAGGAAATAATCATTTTGTGGACATCTTGAAAAAGGGTGGGCTAGTAGTAACCAACTCTAAGGATTTTATTGGCAGTTGTCTTCCAGTAGAGGTGGCCTCCACATTCTCCTTCATGTAATTCATGCTTGACCTTATCTGCATCATTCTCAGGCAAACATTTAAGCAATAATCCACTAGCATTTTTCCAATATAGACATTTATCCAAAATGCAGTAATTAACAACTTTTAACTTTAAAAATCTTGCCTTTGTTTTAGACAAACCAGGAGGTGTATTTAGATTGAGAAAAACATACAAAATATCAGCATACCAAGATGAATTCAGAAAATGATCTTCAATAGTTGGAGTTGATAACTCCTCCTGTTCATCTAAAGCATCTAACATGTTTATATCAAGAGCTTCAAAATTAGACTCAACCATTAATCTTGCTAGTCCTTGGCCTTTTACGAGCTTAGTGGGCTTGATTTCTAAATCATATTCAAGTATCACAACAATCCACTTTCCTCTTTTTCTATCTGGATCTTGGGTTAAAATGTCTTTTACAACTGAATTAGGCACAAATGCAATTTTGTGAGAACGTAAAATGTAAACTCGGAACTCTTTCAAGGATTTGACTAAGGAAAATGATTTTTTTTCCATGATATTGTAATTCAAAGGTGCATCTCTTAATGCATTACTAAAGAATGCAATTGGCTGCTCTTGTCCCTTCAAGTTTTTCTGTAATAGGACAACAACCACTGTGTATTCTGATGCAAATGAAAAAAATGAAGAAATCATTTGCAAAATCAGGACTAATGAGAGCTGGTGTTTTGGTTAATGCTTGTTTTACTAGCTCAAATGATTTCTTTGCTTCTAAGGTCCATTTAAATCCTCCTTATCTTTTAAGCATATTGGTCATGTTTCTAAGGAGTTTAGCTAAATTGGGTATGAACCTTCTTAAGAAATTAATCTTCCCAATGAAAAATTGAAGCTCCTTGATGTTTCTAGGATGGTTGATTTGCAATATACCATCAATCCTCTTTGGGTCTATCCTTATCCCTTCTTCTGATATGATGTGTCCAAGTAGTTTGCCTTCTTGGAGACCAAACATTGTTTTCTTTGGATTTAAAGATAACCCAAATTTTCTGCATTTCTCAAAGACTTTTCTCAAGTGTTCTAGGTGTTCTTCATCTGTTTTGGAAAAAACAGTGATGTAATCAAGGTAAATAATGATGAAGGGGCATAATTCTTCTAAGAATGCAATATCCATGGTTCTCTGAAATGTAGCACCAGCATTCATTAAACCAAAGGACATTTTCACATACATGAAAGTACCCCAAGGTGTAGTAAATGCTGTTTTGAGTTGATCATCAGGATGTAATAATATCTGGTTGTAATCTGAGAAGCCATCTAACAAAGAAATACTTTTAGAACCAACTACTTTTTGTAAAATGTGATCCATCTTGGGTAAAGGGTAGTTTTCCTTTAATGAGGCTTTGTTTAAGTTCCTAAAATCAATACAAAGCCTTATTTCTCATGTCTTCTTTCTAACTGACACAAGATTAGACACCCACTCTGAGTATCTAATAGGAACAATAATTCCAGCTTCATACATTTTCTTAATTTTTTTTTCTACCAGGGGTAATTGAACAGGTTTAATTCTGCGCAACTTTCGTTTAAAAGGTTTCTGGTTTTCCTTAAGGGGTATCTTATGCTGAATTATTTCTGTATCATAGGACTTTAGATCCTCATAACTCCATGAAAACACATCAAAAAATTCCTTGAAGAGCTCAATGTATTTCAGTTTAATGTGAGCTGGCAAGGTTTTAGACAATTTAATCATTTTTGGCTTTAGTTCACTGCCTATGTTACATTTTTCTACTTTAGTTTCAACAGGTTCCAATTTTGGTTTTTTGGCAACATCATTGAAATCAAACAATTATTCTAATGGGACCAGTCATTTTGGCAAGCTTGGAGTGTTAGATTGCAGCATTTCTATGTCCTCTTTTTCTAAATCTGCACTAACTTCTGCTGTATGTTCAAGTTTATTAGATAACAAATTTATTTCAGCAATCTCTAGAGACTTTACTTCTTCATCAAGTATATTTTATTCAATAGGACAGTCATTTTCATACTCTGAATCTAAACTTGGTGTCTCAAATTCATTTTTGGACTATAGGAAGTCTTCTATTTGTTTATCTCCATCAAAAATTTTCCAGTATTTTTCATTGTCTGGGACAACTAGTATAAATTTGACTTGGGTGGTGCATTGTTTGGTTTCATAAGGTGTTAGACAAGTTCTAGCAGCAAAGGCTAAACCATTGGCAATGACATTTTGGTTCCTTGGGACAAAGATAAGTTGGGATTCATCAAATGTTTTTAATAATTCCATGACATCATTTCTATAGGCTCTAAGTCTGGGGTGTTTGGCACTATATTTCCCATTCACTTGTGATGGGGAGCATCAAGGGCGTTTATTTTGTAACATGTTAAAAAGGTGATAATTTTAATATTTTATTAATTAATTTGAATAAAATAGAGAAGGTGAGGATTTAAATATCTTTTTGCTTAATAAAAAGGATAAGTGAGGGAATTTAATTAGCTGAAGGATTTTAGGAACAGCAGATCTATGTCTTTTAGTAATGATGAGAGATTTAGGTTTGTTGAGATTTACAAGTACTTAAGAGTTTAAATGACCATGTTTTTAAAAATCAGATAAATAGGAGGGGTTTTAAGAGAAAAACACATCAGGATTGAAAGAGATTGAGAGCTGAAATTAATAATGTGTTTCCTTCACACTGTATGGTCATCATGGTTTCTGAAACATCTCAGCTTAGAAAAGCACATTAGTCATTTGCTAATGTAAAAACAACTAAAATTGTGTGGTTCGATTCATTAAGTGGTGGATTTATTGGTGGATCTAGAATTTGGGTATGTAAATTCTGTTATTGTGATAAGAAATGTGCATATGAAGTATTGGTGTAAGTAGATTTAAATTCAATTTGATGAATCTGAATGACATCGATTATCTGATGGGAAAGACGGAAATCAAATTTCTAATTCTGATATGGTAATATCATACTTGAAATGGTAAGTCGATATGTTAAGAATCGATTCAAATTCCAGTGGGATAATCGATATTGAGCGTATCTTCTTTGTAATCAGTGAAAAGAAATGAAGGGCATATTATAGCATGTTGAATCAGTTGTTGGTGTGAGTTCATTATACAGAACTTGGTTTTTTTTTTCCCATTTATTATTAATACAAATATCTGTTAAGAATTGCTGTTGGAGCAGATTTGTCCACTGAGATTTGGTTGGAGATTACATACTGTGCGTATCTAAATTGAGGGATCACGTCTGAGTTGAACCGAATGAGGATTTAATTAAATCGATAGCTATGGAATCGATCCACAACTGAGGTGGGAAACTTCTGCAAAAAAGTTGGAGGCGGTGGTATGGTCGATTGACAATTTGAACAAATCGATGTGTTTGAATGAGCGTTGCATAAATTGTGGATTTAAATCCCTGTTTGTGTAATAATTGTTCCAATTTGAAATCGAATCTATGAGTGTCTTGAACGTTGTATTTAGAATGTGCCAGAATGAATGCTAACGCTGTTTGTTGGCATAATTTACATAACACAGTTTTAAAAAAAATCGATCTGCTGGGGTATGGAACCAGAAAGTTAATGCGTTAACCCTGAACTGATTTTGTCACTGAAATGTTAATTAACATAGAACTCATCTGCTTTCCGGATGGATGGTTGTCAATTCAGAATTATTTTGCAGAATAGCCAGCATTATTAAATCCAAGACTGCGTTTATATATGTTTGAATGTTTCATAGTTGCATGGGGGAATCGATTGAATGTTGTAATAAAGGACGCAGATTATTGCAGAGAGCTGAATAGCAGTGGGTAAATAGGGTCTGGAAATGGCGTACATAATATACAATAAATGAAGAATCGATCTACAGTGATGAAAAGCGCATAGTAAGGAGTTGAAGAGTGCTGTTGAATTCTGGAATGGTATGTTGTGGTTTAAAATCTGAGTTATAATTGCCATAACAGAAAATTGTTTGAAGAAATGTGTGAATGAAGTTAAACGCAATGAAATGGAGTTTTGTAATTGCCAGATTGAGATTTAATACATGGGTGCATTTGTTTTATGGAAAGTTTATTTGAAAACCGGTATTAAAACCCATATGTGAAGTAATGGGTAGAATGGGTTAAATAATGTGCTGGTTGTTGAATATGTAAGGTGAGTTTCAATGTTACTTGAAATGATGGTAGCAGTATGAGATTGCATGAAATCAATCTACATCAGTAATTTGAAGGAATTTTTAAGAGGGCAAATGTGCATACATTGAATATGATGTGAAAGGGCAAGGGCGCATAATATTGGAATTTATGAGTTAAGCTTTGGTTGTGTATTTTCTTAACTAGTTCATATGTTAAGGGCAGAATCAATGGTTAAGATGTGGGCACATCAAAATTGGGTTTGTATACTTTCCAAGAATTGAGTGCATTGAAGTGAGGATAAAATCCAAGTCTTTGAGTTATGAGAGTATGGATTGTATTTGGAAATGATTGTGTGAATTTGCCAGGAATGGAAAGGTAAGCTTCCGCATATTAATTGAGATTGCCAGTGGGTGAAAATTGCCGTGTATTGTAGTTAAATTGGGTAATTTTTTGAAGCACATGTTTGTATATGCATGATTAGAAAAGATCCTGGTTATTGCAAGCTCTGCCTGCGTCGACTTGCCTAAGAATCAACTCTGAATCCCCATGAAATTTTATCCTTTTGGTCCCTAGTTTCTTCAATAAGTGTAGGCCTAAAACGAGAGCTTCGTACTCAACTATGTTATTTGAGCATTGAAAATTTAACCTCTAGGAATGCCCTTCGGCATGATTATTTTCAGTGTTGTGTATCCATATGCCTGCTCCGACATTATTCTTAGTGCAAGACCCATCAAAGTTCATGCTCCAAAGAGGAATATTTTCAGATTTACTAGTTTGACTACTATCCTCTTTAAATTTTGTGCTTATAGATTGTTCTTGTAAGCCAGAACTATGTTGAATTTGGTTTAATTCCTCATGTTCTTCATTATGTTGAGGACTATTCTTTTGAATCTCAAGGTTGACAACCAATGGATGACCGTTTTGTGGCCCTAACCTGTGATTAGTTTGCTGTAATTTTCTGATTTGGAAAACTGTTTTGATGATTTTGTCTTGTCTTCCTCCTTTTATGTGTCTGCCACTATGTTATAGCGAGGAGTGGCCACTAAGTCAGTTAAGTTTTCTTTCTCATTAAAGGTTTCATGGTTGAAGAGAATAAATGAGTCAAGGCCTGTATGCACAGAATAAAGAGGAGAGTTTTCAGGCCTCTCTTGGCTACTAACCATGTATTTCATGTGAGATTCCCTATAAAGTCTTCTAGTTTGATTAAAAACAGGGATAGTATCATATGTCATATCAATTTGCATTGTTCCTTGTAACTTAGCTCCCCATGATATTGATAACAACATACCATATTATGGGGGTACATCAGCCACTACAATATCCGTTACTAAACACTTGGCTGGAATTTGTGCTAAGTTTACATAGAGGTCTTTGATCAAACCTAAAAATTTCACTCTACTGGAGTCAAAGGAATATAGATCTTTGTATGGTCTAGTGATTTCAAGGCCTAGACTCTCCATTACTGCTTTGGGCATTAAGTTATGAGAGGCCCCTGAGTCATGCATAGCATTGTGTAAAATTTTGTCATGAATTTTAAAACTAACATAAAATGGAGGAACTGGACCTTCTTGGTATCTTCCTTCAATCTTAGGACCAAATAAGAGCTCTGGTTGGTCATCATTGAGGTTAACAGTGTCATTATTTTCTGCTATGTTTAAAGCTTTCAAAATTTGTGATCTATATACATCTTGGGTGACTAATTCAGTGAGGGGAATAGATATTTTAATCTTGGAAATTTCCTGTTCCAAACTAAAAGACAACTAATTTATTATAGTGTTTGTTTAAGCTTTGTTAATCACCACTTTATCAGCAAAATCAGCTTGCTAATTTTCTCTATTTACATTGGTCAAAATTATTTTAATAGGAGCACTAGCTGAGGTGCTAACGCTACTAAGATCTGCACTCTGTTTTTCATTAAGAGTGCCTTTCTCTTTGTTTTGATCAGATTTTATAGCCACTGTTTTGTCCCTTTGTTTTGTGACTTTGGGTTTGTTCACAAGGTTGTTTTTTGTATAATTTTCAGAGGTTTTTTTCTTGAGAGCTCCCTGATTCTTTTTACTCCTAAGGTCATATTCTTTTGGGGTCTCTATGATGAAATTTTCCAGCTCTTGATAATAATTTTCATCCTCTGTTCTTTTATCATCATAGGGTGTGTATAACCCTTGTTTTCTATTAATAGGAATATCAAAGTGATCATTGTCAACTCTTAGCATGTTTATGTCATATTCCTCTGTTTGTTCAATTGTTTCTTCAACGTCACTTATATATTTTTCTTGGAAGGGAGGTCTGATTTGTTGATCATCCTCTCTTTGTCTATTTTGAGGTTGATTTCTCCTAAAGTTATAAATTTGATTTCTGTTTTGGGGAGCTGATTGGTTTTCTCTAGCTTGTTCTCTCTCAAGTATGCTCATCTTTTTCATCATTTCTTCCATCATCCTTTCCATTTTTGAGCTAGATTTGGAGGGCGTAGATTCCTCCCTAAATGATACTTTATTTTCATTCCTCAGCCTAGCTCTTTTCTCAATCAAATTTACCTCTACAACAATAGCTCCCTTCTACATATCTTATAAAGTCAAGGGGTCTCTTTCTCTTAGCTGATATGCCATTTCAGGATCAAAACCTTCAAGAAATTTGACCAAAGTTGAACCTTGTGGAGGTTTGAAGTGTGGGGGTAGTGCATTATACACACTATTGAATCCAGTGCAATAATCTTGGACACTTTCCCCAGTGTTTCTTTTGAGATTGTTGTAGTCTGAAAGTATTTGGAGAGGGTTTTTTCTAACTTCCCATTTGTTTATAAATAACTGGTGGAGAGCTTGGAGATCATTAATACTATTAGGGGTTAAGCCTTTGAACCATTTTCTTGCTTCTCCCCCTAAAATTTGAGCAAACAATCTAAGTTTGATAGTTTCATCATCAATCTCACTTCTGTCAAAATAGTCATTCATCTTGTCCACATGTTGTGAAGCAGTAGTAGCACTGCTGGCATCATATAAAGGTATATTGGACTGATAGTCCTGTGGTAGATTGACTAGAGGTAGAGGAAGGACTAGGGGAGCATACCATGTTGCCATGATAGGAGGTTGTGGAAAAAATGAGGGGTTTATAGGTGGGGGATGTAAAACAGGAGGGGGTTGATGGAATGGTGTAGTTTGAATAGTGGGTGTATGGATAAAAGAAGTGGATGGACCAGCAAGAGTTTTTTGAGCAGATCTAGGATGAGAGAAACCAAAATTATGAAGGAAATGCAAATCAGGTGGAGTAGTTTCTCTGCTACCAGGATGTTCACCTCTAGCTTGGGATGAAGTTGGAGACTCAAAATCTATCTGATCTATATCATCAAGTGACCTAGTTCTGAATGGGTTTCTCAAGTCAACTTGTGAATGTTGTAGAGCTATAAGGTTTTCAAGGATAGAGGTAGCTCTATGGAGTGGTCTGACAATGGTTGAAGTTTTGGCTTTAGGAGATTTCCTAAGTATACTTTCAGGATTATCAACTATCTTAGGAGGGTTTGGGTTAGGATAGGCTTGAGTATGAACTCTTCTAGAAGCCACTATGCTATGTTTTCAGACCCAATAATTAGAAAAGTTTTAACCAAATATGACAATCTTTAATAGGTTAAATGATCTTTTAGCAAGAAAAATTTAATCCTCAAAGTCTTCTGTACTGAGTTTAAATGATATTATGATAAATGGTTTCCCAGTGGAGTCTTTGGAAAACCAGGGAAAATCAGCAGGACTACTGATGTTCAGTGGAGTCACCAGGTGGAAATTTTTAGCTCTTTTGGAGGTAAAATGTTTTATGGTAAACCATCATATACCAATCTAATTTTTTTTTGGGTTTTCTGAGTCTTTTATAGTCCTATAGGTTATGAGAGTGTCCTAAATATGTTTCAACACTTAGCTATGGTGATGAGACAACAAATTTTACTCTTATGGCTTAGCTAGCTGATTCCTCCAAGGTTTGATAAGGCTCTATGAGAATCCTAAGGGTTACTTAGTTTGTCATTGATTCAAATAAGTCTTATCATGATTACCATTTTCTTTGGTAGTGCTTGAAGAGAGCTACTTATACTGCACTGAATAGTGAGTGTTTTGTTTTAAGGATTTTACTCAGATACTTCCCAGTGGAGTCGCCAGAAATGTTGGGCCTCTGTAATTTAGTAGAATGACAAGACTAAAAACTGCAGAGACTACATCAAAAACCACTTTGGGATGCTAGGATCTAGCCCTCTTGAATCCAGAGAGGGATCTCTCTATAAGTGCAAAGTTTGATTTATATTTAAGGCTTTTTAGTGTGATAGGCTAGTTATTAAGAAAAAAGGTTTTTTGTTTGTTTGGTTGATCAGGTATGATCTTTAATTGGATGGAATATCACTAAATGAAAGAGTTTCAAAGGGTGAAGATGCAAGTATATTGAGAAGTGTTCAACAGATGGGATTAGTGTGAAGCAGCTTTAATCCATTGGGCAATGGAGTCACAAAGGGTTTAATTGTACAACAATTTCAAGAGTGGTCCAAGGGGCAAGTCATCTATATCAAAAGATCCTTTAGATTAAATGATGGAGTGGAACATTAAAAGTGTTGAGAAAGTGGAAAAAGCCAATAATTTCAACAAGGATTTATCAACTTTCCATACAAGAAAAGCCTTTTTAAGCAACTATTTGGAACCAGCCAAAGGATAAGGCTAACCATAAACTTCTTTGGACAAGCTTGTATTAAAGCTAACTTATCAGACAACAATCTAGTAATCTCACTAGACTACTTTCAGAAGGGATGAAAACAGATAAGAAAACAAAGTGCAGCTTAATATCAAGTCAGATATCATTAAAATCCAGGCCTTCTTTCAACATACTCTTAGGGAAAATTTCAAACAACCTTTGGAGAAAGAACTAGAAGACAGGGAAAACCATAAACTTTCCTAGTTTAACTCTACTTAGAATGTAATGAAAATGTCATTCAAGAACTTCCTTTCAAGTTTTACACTTCAAGACATGGACTAACCAACATTCCTTGATAATGTTTACACTTAATTTAAGTCATTCCCAAATATAAAAATCAACAGAAAACATATAGATAAAGCTTATCAGTGAGAGTAGGGTACTTTTGACAGTAAATCCTAGCTCTATGCTTGCTGCTCTTTATCAGATAAAAGTGAACAAAATGGCTACATAAGAGGAAAAAAATAACAGTAAGAGGTACTTCACCAATGATATAGACCAGGATCCCAAGAATCAGCTTGTATATTGATTGTCAATCCAGTTGCAAACTACATGTCCAATGTTTCATCACAGCAACAACTTCTCTTCTCAGTCTAACTTCTTCAATAACTTAACAGAGCTTCAGAGCTTCAGAACTTATTTACATTCAACAATGATTCGATACAACAAATATTACATCAAAGTCCAAATAACCAACCCTTTACAATGTGCTCCTCAAGGAGATTTTATAAGAAAATGAGGAGGTGGAAGAGTTTCTAGGGTTCAAGTGTCATTAATTCTATATTAAATGCAATTCCTAGCCTTGAAAAAAATGCAAGGCATAAGGCAGGAATGCATTGAATTACAGCTCTGTTTTATTTATTCCATTTATGTTTTTTAGGCCTAGTGGAAAAAAAGATTGACTTTGAGGCCTTTTTATCTTTTACAATAAATTCATTGACAGTTTAAAATCTATTCTTTTGTTTGAAATAACTTTTCAGCCGTCTTTAGGCAAATATCTCCTGACTAGGCAATAACTATGCCTTCATTTGATTTATTGGTGTTGCATGTGGCACTTTAGTAGCCGAAGAGGATAAATAGCCTCTGATGTGGCACTGGAGGCATTTCAGACATGACCTTTCTCCTTAAAACACTCTTAATTTTCTTTTGGTCTGTGTTTAGGCTCAATTAGCCTTGATATTTATCTTCATGTCTTTGTTCTTTAACATTGTCTTTATTTGTGGATTAGGCCTTTGATTGCTGAGTTTGTGCCTTAATCCCTTTAAACTCTGATTAAAAGTCTTTAATTCTTCACTTATGCACTGATCTTCACCATTGACATTGATACTCTTTATTTAATTTATGTTCACTATTTTTTTGCTGTTTGCAGGCACGCAGAAGGTTTACACAGGTGGAGGTGATTGTTTTAATAAAAAATTCTTTGGATTCCTTCCTGTACTGAAGGTTAGGAATCATCATTCCTAGCCTTCGTGTTATTTTTAAAACTGTGGGAGAACCCCATATAACCTGCACAAAACAAAGAAAAATTATATAAATCCTGCGAAAAATGGGTTTAAAATTGCTTTGGAGGTTTGGGCGTGGGGGCGAACCAGAGTCATTGGATTAAAACAATCAACAGTGGAGATATTTTGATGAAGTCGATTGGTAGATTAGATGGAGGACAAACAAATGGGGGCGAGATTAAATCAAGACTGTCCAATCTCAGATATCGACGACTGGGATTTAACACCGAAAAGTCAACGCTGTGGAGAAAAGTGGTAAGGCGGAAAACCGACAGCGGTTTTCACAAAATAAAATGGGTGGGAGGTGGTATTTCCCGAAACAATGCGATTCCATTCATCGCATGACACTTGTCCCTCCCAATACTACCCATTTCGCAAAATTTTTGGGCATTAAACCTCGGGCACAAAAATTTTACGATATGGAATATCAACCGTTGGATTGAAGGCTCCAGATCTGACGATGTGGATTGCACGCGACGGGGGTAAGATGCACGGCATGGGATGGTAGTGGGACCAATAGGTGCGTTATCACTTTTGTCGCGTAGTGGGCGGGTGTTTGAGTTATCAGGTTAAGTCCCGATCATCGGATCTCCGCAACAAACGGTCAAGATTTAAAGAGGAGTGGGTTATGAAAGTGAAAGGTAGGTTGGCCGTTGATCTGCAGAGATCGATGGCCTAGATTCTTTTAAAATTTTACATGTTGGAAATTGAAAAAACAGAGGAAAAGGGGTTCGGGAAAGGGTTTTTGGCCCTCAAGCGCCCGATTGCGGGGATTTGGCCATATGAGGTGGGGGCTAAAGGAAATTAGCCCTTGGGGGCTTAAGAACCTATAGTGCGGAAAAGTGTTTTTTGGCCCAAAAATAGTGATTTTTGAGGCAAAATAGGGGTTTCGGTAAATGAAAGAAGGGATTTTAAAACCAAATACAAGGGAAATATAAGGTCTAAAGGGGGTTTTTGATGATTTAGATGTTAAATGAAGTGGTTTAGACATATTTGTGAAGGGAATATGGGTAAAAAATGGAATCCTTTGTGAGAGTGGTGGAGAAGTGAAATGATGGGAAAATGGGGCCTTTTAAGTAGTTTTTCTCTTGGTGAACAACAGGTACTTTAGGATTAATAGTGGAACAGTAGTGAAGATTAAATCAAAGGGTAATTATCATCAGAAGACTTCAAGAACTCACAATTTGGATATGAAATTGTTTCTTGAAGGCTAAAAATTATTTAGCCGACATTTGGTATGACAAATTTTTATAGGTGGCTAACATGCCTCACTTCCAAAAGATGTGTCTTTTCATGTGTATGAAAAATTTGTATAAAAAGGAGTTTCGGTCTTCTAGTTTAGATAGAATAGTTTGGTCATAAACATATCAGAGCATAAGATATAGTTCACATCTCGTGAACTAAGGGAGGAAAAAAAGGAGACATGTTTTGGTTTAAGAAAATTATTTGTGATATCTCATATCTGTAAAAAATCGGACATGTGACAAGGAAGGGCTCAGATCTATTTGTAAACTCGAGTTAAAGGGCTAGATCTATTGCATCAGCTACAAGACTTCTTTATGGCTTGGATCTTGTAATTGAAGACCTCTTGCAACACTAAAGCTTAGACTTGGTGGATAAGATCTGTGTCATTCATAAGTATGAACTTGAGGCAAGAATATAGGACTGTAATTGACCCTATTCTATAGCCAATTAGAGCTCAAATCTTTGACTGTAATAACACATAATTTTTGCCTAAAACTTGAATTCGGACCTTGGAATAAGAGTCTTAGTACTGTGGGTTGATTGGAGTTAATAATGGTGTAGAAATTACAATCGCATACAATCTCATTATTGTGGAGGAGATAGCTACAATGCTAAGAAGGTGTCTCATAGAATTGTACATTCAGACTTGTGATTGTGGTTGACATGTGAAGGAAATTCTTGTGGAGGAGATAGCTACAATACCCAAAAGAACATTCAGTTTAACACTTTGAAGGTTTAGTAATTCAGTTATTATGATGGCATCATCAAGCCTACTGTGAGGACATATGCAGTCATTGATGGAGACATATATTGGATAGTCAAGCATAGTCTTGGAGCTGATTGATTGAACAATGAAGATATTTATTGAAAACACTCATGTAAGTACATCACATCTAAAGAGGTCCGAAGGATTGGTGTCCTTGGGGTAGGATCCCCTAAACACAAGGTTGGTGCCTTGGAGAAGATAGGGTCGAAGCCCTAGAGGTCAGAGCCTCATTAAGTCCAAGTTGGTACTTGGAAATCATTGTAATAATTCACTTGTAAAAATATTATTATCCTTCCTTCTATAATAAAGTATTCATTTCTATATTTTGTGTGGAATCTAACCGATTATAATAACAATTGAAAATAAATACTGATTTGCCCCCCTCTCAGTATTTCCAACAATTGGTATCAGAGCCGGCTTCTTCATTATCAGCCTAAACAACTGGAAGAAGGATTCTTAGACACAATGAAGAACATAGAAGCATCAGGGAAGCTTCGTATGTTCGATGGAACAAACTTTGGTTTTTGGAAGAAGAGGATGTCCTACTATTTAATGTCCCTTGGTCCTGAAGTATGTCATTCTATTTTGAATGGTTACAAAGGTCCCTCCACTCTTCCAACTGATCTAGAAGAAAGCAAATTCCATCACTAGTGGAATCTCTAATTTTGAATTCACAAAAGTCATGAATTGTGACTCGGCCAAAGAAGTATAGGATAAGCTGATTGCCCTATATGATGGGGACTCCAAAGTTAAGAAGGCAAAGCTTCAAACTCATAGAAGTCAATTTGAAAGTCTGAAAATGGATGACGAAGAAGATATTGCATAATACTTTCTTCGAGTAGTTGAAGTGGTTAACACTCTTAAAGGGTTTGGAGAAAATTTTGAAGAAAGCACTATTGTTCAAAAAATCCTGAGATCTCTTCCTGACACATTTGACTCCAAGGTAAGTGCCATAGAATAAATGAAGGACCTAAATACTCTCAAGATGGATGAAATTCATGGAATTATCATTGCCTATGAGATAAGGAAAGGAATTCCAAATTCCAAAGAAACAACATTCAAAGCCTCAAAATCAACAAAAAGAGGAAAAGGATGGGATAACAATAGTGATGACTCCGATGCTGAAACTGAATTAGCTCAATTTATTTAAAGACTAAAGAAGGGATCTAAGATAAAAGGTAATTACCCTCTTATTTGTTTCAAATGTGGAAGAATAGGTCACTATGCTGCAAAATTTCCTCATAAACATGATAGTGATGATGAAGAGGATTCTAAAAGGATGGTGTACAAAAAGAATGGTTTTAATAAGAAGAAATTATTATCCAAACAAGATGAGTTTGATGAAGATGAATTTGTAGTCATCAAGAAGAAATAAACTAGAAATATCCCTCATCACAAAGGAAGTGACGATGAATCAGATGAAGAAAATGACTATATTGGAAGCAAAGAAGTGTTATTCATCGCATTCACAAATGATGATGATTCAGAACTGGAAGACGAAGGAAATGTGGATAAATTATTAATAATTTCCATTGAAGAAAATGAGAATTACGAAAGAAGTTAATTTCTCTCAGAGTAGAAAAGGAGGAAGCAAAAAGAAAGGAATACTTCTTGAACAATAAGTTAAAAGAGAAAGAAGATATATGTGAAAAATGCGAAGCTGAAATAGTATCTCTAAGAAAGGAATTGGAGAAAGTCAAAAGAAGTTGGCAAAGCTCTCAAGCACTTGATAACATTATTAATACTCAAAAACCTTAATATGAAAAATCTGGGATTCGTTCCAAAGGAGAATCATAAGGTACGAAGAATAATGCAAGGAGTTATGCCAACACATAAGGTACGAAGAATAATGCAAGGAGTTATGCCAACATACTTTCTTTCCATCCAAAATTAGAAAAGTCATCTCACCAAGAAAAAATGGCCTTCTCAAAACCAAGAAATGAAATAAGAGAAACTCCAAGGAAGAATGTTGATTCAAGTTATGGCTATTACAACAGATACCAAACTATATTTCTTGGGTACTGTTACTATTGTAAAAAAATTGGTCATCAAGCTAAACATTGCAAGGCTCATAAGAATGAAGCACCAAGAGTGAAAGATCAAACAAACAAACTACGTGGTCCCAAAGAGAAAGGACAAATCAAAACTTACAATTATTTTGATCCTTTGGCTAAGTTTGATCTTACTTGCTCATTATGTAATAACTATGATCATAATGAACAAAATTTCCCTCTCAAAAGAGAGGAAGATAAAAATGTAAATGTCAATATGGATAAATGTGGCCTAGCTCTATGTGCTCATAGTGAAGAAAATCATTGGTTCGTGGATAGTGGATGCTCAAGACATATGAAAGGTGACCAAAAGAAGTTTGTCTCATTGAACAAGAAAAATGGAAATGTATCCTTTGGAAGTGGAGCTGCTAAAATCACTAGAAAAGGAATTGTTACCCTCGTTAATGGACAAGGAAAGGCTCAAAATAATTTGCTGGTAAAAGGGCTCGAACACAATCTCTTAAGTGATAGCCAAATTTGTGACCAAGGACATAATGTTTTCTTTAGTACTAAATTTTTTGAAATAAGAGACTCATCCTCAGGAGAACTTGTGGAAAAAGGAATAAGAACATCATATAATGTTTACATTCTCAGAAAGATCCAAGGAGATAAATGTTACTTGAGTCAAATAGATGAAAGTTGGTTATGGAACAAATGATTGGGGCATACAAGTTTTGATAAATTGATCAATATCAGAAAAATTAATGCAGTAAGAGACATTCCAAATATGTTCAAGCTAAATCAAGTTGTATGTGGTCCATGCCAACATGGAAAGCAAACTAGAACCAACCACAAAACTAAGGATTTATCAACATCAAAACCTTTGGAGATAATTCATGTAGATTTATGTCGACCATTAGAACTTTAGCTCTTCAAGGTGAAAGGTATTTTTATTTATTTGTTGATGAATATACTAGAATGATGTGGGTTTATTTCATAAAATATAAATCCGAAGCATTTAAATGTTTTAAGAATCTTAAGGCCCTTACTGGAAATGAGAAAGATTCTAAGATCAAATGTCTTAAAATGGATAGAGGAGGAGAATTCACCTCAAAAGAATTTGATGAATTCTGTAAAGTGCATGGAATCGAAAGAGAACTCTCCACTGTTAGGACACCCAAGAAAAATGGAGTAGTTGAAAGAAGGAATTGAATCGTTCAAAAAATGGCGAGGACAATGCTATTAGCAACTGATTTGCAGCGAAAATTTTGGAGAGAAGCAGTTGGGATAGCTATTTATACCTTAAATCGAACTCAACTAAGACCAAATAATGAAAATACTCCTTATGAATTATCCAAAGGAAGACCTACATCGGTAAAATATTTCAGGATTTTTGGAAGAAAATGCTTCATAAAGATCAATGATGACTCACCAGGAAAATTTGATTCTCGAGTTGGCGAAGGAATATTTCTTGGATATTCCACTAGGAGAAAATATTACAAATGTTACAAGAGCCGTCTACGGAAAATAGTGGAAAGCCTTGATGTGAAGATCGATGAAGCCCTTCCAGAAAATGAAAATCATGAATTTGAGCCCTTCCTTGAAGAAAGCGAAGAAGAACTCGAAAAAGAAGAAAAGGATGAAGACCCTCGAAGTGAACCCTCACAAAAATCCTTCTAAAATAAAATTCCTTCAAAAAAATCATCCAAAAGAACATATTATCGGGAATATATATGAAGGAATTCAAACACGAAGAAGGATGACAAACACTCTGAGAAAATATGATGTTGCTCTCTTATCTCTAATAGAACCTGGAAATTTTCTCAAACAAGTAAAGATCCTCACTGGATAAAGGCCATGGAAGAATAAATGTATCAAATCGAAAAGAATGAGACTAGGGAGCTAGTACCTCGTCTAGAAGATAAAAATATAATTGGAACAAAATGGGTATTCAAAAACAAGATGAATGAGGATGGACAAATTATCAGAAATAAAGCTAGACTTGTTTGCAAAGGATACTCACAAATTGAAGGAATTGACTTTGAAGAAATTTTTTCTCTAGTAGCATGTTTGGAAGCTATAAGAATTTTTTTGGAATTTACTTGCTCAAAAGGATTCAAGGTCTATCAAATGGATGTAAAATCAACATTTCTGAATGGAGACCTCAACGAGGAACTCTACATGGAGAAACTAGAAGGATTTGATCTAACTGAAGGGAAAGACTTTGTATGCAAGTTAAAAAAGGCCTTGTATGGGTTGAAACAAGCCCGTAGAGCTTGGTATGCAAAGTTGGATCAATATCTACAAAAATAACATTTAAAAAAGGGAGTAGCAGGAAGTAATCTCCACATGAAGATAGAAAAGGATAAACTTTTGATCACTCTTGTATATGTTGATGATCTAATATTTTCCAGTAATGATGATGGGATGAGCCATGAATTTTCTCTAAATATGTCCAAAAGGTTCGAAATGTCAATGATTGGTGAGTTATATTAATTTCTTGGGTTACAAATATCTCAAACCACTGCAGACATGTTTATATCTCAAGAAAAATATCTTAAAGACATTGTCAAGAGATATGGGATGGAAGATTGTGCCCCTCTGAGCACACCAATGACCATAGATTGTAAATTAAGAAAAGATGATGATTCCCTTCTCATCGATGCAACTCTTTACAGGTAAATCATTGGATCTCTCCTATACTTAATTGCCACAAGACCAGACATTATGCAAGTAGTTATAATGGTGGCAATATTTCAATCAAGTCCTAAACAGTCTCATCTAGCAGTTGTGAAGAGAATACTTAGATATTTTAAAGGAACTATTGATTTTGATCTTTGGTATCCTAAAATCTCAACTCTTACTATAACAACTTACTCTAATGCTGATTGGGATGGAAGTGTGGATGATCGAAAACATACCAGTGGAAATTCATTCTTCATGGGACATTGTCTTGTATCTTGGCTCAATAAAAAGCAATAATCTATATCTCTTTCTACAGTTGAAGCCGAATACATAGCTGTTGCTGATTGTTGTACACAAATACTATGGATGAAGGAAAATTTGAAGGATGTCAACATAGAAACTAAGCAACCATCACTAGTTTTTTGCGACAACACTAGCACCACCAGTCTTTCAAAGAATCCAGTGATGCACTCAAAGACCAAACATATTCCAATCAAATATCATTTTCTCTGTGAACAAGTTGCTGAAAAAAATATCAAGTTGGAATACGTCAATACAAAGGAGAAAATTGCAGATATATTCACAAAATCGATTCCACGAGAAGCATTTGAATATCTTTTCCAAAATATGGGAGTTATTGCTCTTGCATTACATTAAAAGGAAACCAAACAAAGGAGGAGCATGATAGGGGGAGTACGTTGGCATCCCATTTTCCATTGATGTCAAAGGGGGAGAAAAGGGTGGAATATTTCCATCAATGACAAAGGGGGAGATTGTTAATCTAGGTTGTCATTGATGTCATATGGCAATAGGATGCTAGAGGATGATGAGGAAGTGCTAGTCATGTATCTTGATAAACAATGATGGATGACCATACTTGTTGAAGGACTAGATGATGATGGAATACTACATAATGAAATATATCACTATGGCATGGTAAGCTTATGATGAAGAAGGAAAACATTGAAGGATCAAACCATAAATAAGCCCTAGACATTTTTCCCTACGTCATTTCTACAACAATAAATGACCAATCAGATTAAAAATTATTTTTTCTCTACCTTAGAGGCATAATTTTTCTATGAGACCTTCACCATCCTCTAGAGAATAATTTAAGCTTTCTAATGAGCCCTCACTTTCCTCCTAACTCCAAATATTTTAAGAGAAATCAAATTTTTAAGATAAAATATCATATATGTTACCCAAGTCGACCTATGCCCAGTTATGCTAGTCATCCTCACTTCCAAAAGTTGTATTTTCATGTGTATGAAAAATTCGTATAAAAAGGAGTTTCTGTCTTCTAGTTTTGTTAGGTCCCTAAAATACTAGTGTATCCCCTTATTGTTATTAGTGTAGCCCCCTTATTGTTATTGTTGTACCCCTGTAACCCCCATATTGCTATTATTGTGCCCTTACATTATTATTGTTAGACCGGCTAAGATTATATTGTGACCCCATGGACACCTATATATAGAAAATATGTTTTTTCATTTGTATCATCCAAGAATTGTTCATTTATGTAATGTAAAGGAGGTTTCCCCCTTGAAGTGGCTTATTTCTAAGACGTTGATCTCTCTTTTCTTCTATTTTTGGAGCTGGTTTCATAACATTTGGTATCTAAGCTTTGGATTCTATGGTTTCGCTGCTCCAAATAGGTCATTGTGGAATTTTTGCTATAACGTTTTTTCTACGAAGGTTCAGAAGCTGAAATTTTTATCACGCGAAGCCAAAATCCAAAGGAACTTCGTGTAAAATTTTCAGAACTTGGTTCGAAATATTTTCGGAGATATGATCTATGGAAGTTAGGGCTTTTGCAGGATCTCGAATTTCATGTTAAAGAGGTGACCTTGGGAAAATCATCATAACTCTCTCTCTGAGCATCAGATTTTAATTCTGTAAAAAGTAGTCAAAATTACAAGAACTGTAGTTTCCTGTGTATCAATTTCAGCTCTGAAGGAGGAAACAGTGTGATGTGGCATGCCCTAAAAGTTCGATCTACTGAACAAGTCCATAATTAGGTCATTATGAGAGATTGGGCATAAATTTGTCTTGAAGAATCCAAATCAGGCCTAACCTGTGGCATTAGAAAGAAGATTCAGAGTGCTATTACAGGACTGAATTTTAGATATTAAAGATCTGAAATTAGATAGATAATTAAGGTTTACTATAGACCTCCTAAAAAGAAAAAGAAAAAGTGTGTATTTTTTTCTTAAATTACATAACGTTTGTTTGAAAAATAGTTTGAAATGATTCCAAGGGAATATTGAAGAATTTTTATCAGTATTGGGTTCTATAATGCCTCCCAAAAATAATTCCACACCCATTAAGCCTCGAGAAAGCTCTACTATGACGCATGAAGGGGAAGAATTGCAGTATGAGATATCAAAATTATGGTACCAAGTGCAACAAATTTTGATCTTACAAAGAGCAATCAGAGATGAAATAGATGGCTTAAAAGCAAAAATTGAGGCTAAGTTGGACAGTTTGAAGGATCAAATGAAAGCTAATATGGATGATAAAGTAGTGGAAGATCACAACGAGCATCAACAACAAGTTCTCCAACTCTAGAAGGATAACCTAATTTTGGTGAAAAATGGAATGAAACAACAGGAAGATCAACATCATAGCGAAAGAAGTTCTGAAGCAGTAATAGAAACAAGAACCATACAATTACTAGATCGATCAATTTCAGAGTATCTCAGCAAGTGGAAGAACTTACCCGTTGAATATTCCACATGGGAGGATGAAAATTTTATACAGAAGCATCCAGAAATAATCAAGCGTTGAGGGAAACACTTGTTTGAAGGATAGGGACATGTTAGGTCCCTATAATACTAGTGTATCACCTTATTGTTGTTAGTGTAGCCCCCTTATTGTTATTTTTGTACCCTTGTAACCCCCATATTGTTATTATTATGCCCTTACATTATTATTGTTAGGTCGTCTAGGATTATACTGTGACCCCATGGACTTGTATATATATAAAGGAGTTTTTTTCATTTGTATCATCCAAGAATTGTTCATTTATGTAATGTAAAGGAGCTTTCCCCCTCGAAGTGACTTATTTCTAAGGTGTTGATCTCTCTTTTCTTCTATTTTTGGAGCTGGTTTCATAACAAGTTTGGATAGAACAATTCGGTCATCATTAGGGGAATTTTGAGGTCTAAAATGGGCCTCCTAAGGAAAATGTACAGTAAAAATTCACTTTATGAGAACCAATCACATTTTAGGAGATGACATCATCCCTAATGGTTGTGGTAGCATTGCTTGAGTTAAAGGTACTTACTTGTCACATTTTCAATGGTGGATAAAAATTCATGGTTAATCATGTTAGTGCTCTAAGTACTTTTAAAGTCATGAAGTAAAGTACTTATAATAAATGTCATTTCACACTTTTTGAATAAAATATTATTATTGACATTTCATATTTTTTGAAAGAAACAATGCATATCCCTACACAATCTTCATGTATTTACACACTTTTCAATAAATATTATATTTGTATATTTTCAAATATTTATTTTTAAATTATATATTCATTTCATTTTATTCAATATTACAATTTCAAATTAATATAAGTTAATATAGATACATATATATTATATATATGAAATAAAAATAAATAAAAATGTCACCTTCTAATTTTAGGATAAATCAAATCTATAAATAATATCATTATTATATTAATATAAATACAAACGTATTAAAATTAAAGAAAAAAGACATTTTATTTTTGTAGGATGGAAAAAGGTATATTAATTTTGTATATTGAAAAAAGGTATATTAGGTTCAACATAGTTTGGGGAAAAAAATACTAAATTTCAATGTATATAAATCTTATATTATAACATAAATATAAAATTTAAATTTATTTCAATACTTTTTTTTTTTTCTCTGTAATTTTAAATAAAACACCTCATTTCATTATGATTATATAAATATTATATATTAGCATATATAATATTATGAAACATAATCTAAATGTCATAGAAAACATATTATATTCATTTTTATATTATAAATTATTTATTCTTATGTTATAAATCAAATCAATTCAATATGTAATTTAAAATTCATACCTAAAACAATAAATTATATTATATTATATTATTTTTATATAGTATATTAATTACATGTTATTATATAATTTAAATAATATAAATTTTAATTAATAATATACTCTATAATTAAGAATTTATGAATTTATATTTATATTTTAGTTTAAGTTATTTAAGTACAAAGGACAAATGGATTAGTTATGCAATGATAATGATTTTTTCCTAAAAGTTCATTCTTATTTATAGTCACATCAATACAATTTTTTTATTAATTTTACTTTGGTACAACTATTGAATTGAATTTAACCATGGTTACTTGGATTTTGGCGCAAAAAGTGAATTCCAAATTCATAAATATTATTTTATTGGTTTATCTATTATTTTATTATTTCCTTAGGAGGCCCATTTTAGACCTCGAAATTCCCCTAATGAAACATCTCAGAGCATAATATATAGTTCACATCTCGTGAACTAAGGGAGGACAAAAAGGAGACATGTTTTGGGTTAAGAAAATTATATGTGATATCTCATATCTGTAAAAACTCGGGCATGTGACAAGGAAGGGCTCAAATATGTTTGTAAACTTGAGTTAAAGGGTCAGATCTATTGCATTAGCTACAAGACTTATTTATGGATCAGATATTGTAATTGAAGACCTGTTGCAGCACTAAATCTCGGACCTAGTGGATAAGATCTGTGTCATTTATAAGTATGAACCTAAGGCAATAATATAGGATTGTAATTGACCCTGTCCTGTATCCAGTTATAGCTCAAATATGTGACTGTAATAACAAATAATTTCGAACTAAAACTTGCATTCGGACCTTGGCATAAGAGTCTCAGTACAGTGGGTTAATTGGAGTTAATATTTGTGCAGAAATTACAATCACATACAAACTCGGTATTGCAGTATTGTGGAGGAGTGATCAAGAGCTTAGGTCCAAGTTGAAAAAATGCTCATAAATGGAATTTCTCAAAATTGGTTGCAACTTGAATGACCGGAAAGGCCTCATCGCTGCGATTCTGGTGCCGTGAATGGAACTCAAATCCGACATTGTATGTGAAAGTTATGCAGGTTTGAAGTCTTCAGTATCTTTCAAAAATCCAGTTGATGAAAGTTGACTTTTGACTTTGGAATTATTAAAAAAAATATTCCAAGGAATATTCTGGGAATATTCCTCAAAATATTCCTTGGAATATTCCATTTGGGCAAATGAAGGATGGACAAGTGGCATCTTCTTATTTGACAGTGGGTTGACTATGTAAAATTTGGGCCAATCATGGGCTGCCATGTGGCAGGCCTGGAGGCTGCCACGTGGCCTCTAGGTCGCGGTTGAAAGGCGTTACAAAATTTTTCGTTACTCCGCGGGAATCGAACCGGGGTCTCCCCGCTGGCAGCGCACGAGCCTGACCAACCCGTCTACACATTGTTTCTTAACATCCATACAACACATAATGTATTTGAAGTTTCATAATGGTTGGGTTGGCGGTAAATGGGGGGCCAGCCGCTAAGGGGTAGCCCCCACACTCCATATGAATCTGGCATCAGAACCAGGTCCTTCAAGCCTCGGTGGTTAATTCACCCCATAGCACCCGACGACATATGACCCAAGGGCCTGAACTGTGGCCTAAACTCTAATCCGACGGTTATGGTAAATGGTTATAAATCGTTTCTTGTGAACGATATCCAAAGTTAAATGCAGCGGAGTTGTTACATAACCGACGGTTACTTATCCGGCCACAAAATGGGGACATGTGACCACGTCACAACATAAATTTATTGCCACGACATCGTTTGCGGTGAGTTTAGTGGTTATTTCGGTGGCTAGGGCGGTGGTCCATGTGACCTGCCCACCATAGAATTTAACTTAACGCTAACCACTACCACTAAAATTGGCGCGTTCCACTAAATCCAGAGTTTTCCCCAAATTTACTGCGCCTATCTGCTGTTTCTCCACTTTTGGTGGAGTTTGTTTAGGGAATATTGGGCAAAATTGGTTTTGGCCATATCTCCCTCAATATTGAACTAATTTGGATGAAATTTTAGTCAATTTTGGCTTTCTTCAACATTTTGGAGAGTTTGGGATAGGTTTCAGAGTGAGCAGAGGTGTTCTATAGCCATTTTTTCTTCAGGGAAGCTTGGAGAGCCATCAGGGCCATCAGGGAAATGGCGCTGTTTTGGGTTGTACTTCACTATTTAAGGTGAAACAAGAGCCATTTTTAGCTTATTTCTGTCTTCTGAAGTCAATTTCACAGCTTGTTTTGCCTGTTTAGGCATATTTTTCTCTGTATAACCATTTTGAGAAACTTAATAGAGCAAAGACATGCCCATTTGGAGCCTTGGACTCAACAGATGTAGCTCAGGAGGGATGAACTGCCTCATCATGTTGTTGTGTTATGTTATGGTGAAATTTATTTGCTGTTTATTTCTGATTTAAGATGTTAAACAATAATTTTAATTAAAATTCCCTCACACATAAGACTCAGAAACCTTATCAAAAACACTTTCTTAAACTTGCAAGACATGGAGAATACTTTTCACACTTAATTAAATGGAAATGGATACTTTGAACAAAATTTACAAATACTTCCATTTTCAGATCAGATGGTATTAGAGCTTAGGATTTTGAGCATTAGGAGAGCTAGTGTTTCTCTTTGTAGTGTTCTTGTGCAAAAGGATTTATTTTAAAAGACTGCATTAGAACCCATGCAAACATTGTTTAGACATTTTGGGGCAGCATTTGTTGTAGGTTTTTTAGGCTTACTTGGCTGAATTTTAAGAGATGAGAAGTAGCCCTTAAGCATGTTTTCAAGAAAAAGTGTTTAAACAGTGTAAAAGATTGACTGTTATACTGTTTGCAAACTGTTTTTTGTTTGAGTTTGCTTGAGATTTGAGGATATCTACTGATTAGCTAAGTCTTGGAGAGAACAAAAAAGGAAGTAAGGGCTAAAGGATTCTTCCTTACCCCAAAGTACCTTAAGGTCTCCATTGGAACACAAACCCTCTTGACGATTGTTTGATAAGAAGCTTTTGGAGTTTGTTGTTGTTTGGCTGTTTGAATAAGAGTTGGTATTTACAACCATTTGGTTATAAAGCTTTGTCATTTAGTTTTGAAAATCTTTGAGAACTTTGTTGAAGTTAATTTGTTCATTGACATCATAATGACAACTTATACAAGTGAAGTTTCCTCCTTCACAAGATTCTTCAATGATGATATGAAGCATGAATTTATTATATTGAAAGATATGGTACAAACTTTGTTTGAGGACAAAAGAGAAAGTACTGAACTTCGTGAACAATTGTTTTCCATGAAGGAAGAGAAGGAAGATATTCTTCAAAAAATTGCATGGTATGGAGAGGCAACTCCATCAAGCCCAAGAGGCTTTGACCAAGAAAATGCATGAGGAAGAGGTAATCCATTCTAACTTGTCTTCAATTTCCTCTTTAGAAATATGTGTTGGTTCTTTCGAAAAACATACAAAGGGAATAGGGTCCAAATTAATGATTAAAATGGGCTATGAAGGCAAGGGGTTAGGTAAGCATGCACAAGGAATGGTTGAACCTGTTCTTGTTGAGGAACGACCCAAGAATATTGGTCTTGGATATGTGCATTTTAATGGCGAAGATTCCAAATTTATGATGATACCTGTGTTGTGTGGCCTCATGGTAAGGAGAAATTGGACATTTTCTTCCAACATCTTAATAATCAATTTGACTTCATGAAGTTCACCATGGATTTCGAAGATAATGGTAGCTTTCCTTTTCTCGATGTCCTCATTTCTAGGAATGGAGATGGTTCTTTCTCTCATCAAGTCTTTAGAAAGAAGACGCACACTGAGCAATATTTACATGCTAGTTCTCACCATTTCCCTGCTCAGAAGCTTGGGGTTCTTAGCACCCTAACCACTAGAGCCTTTAGAATCTCCGATGAACAACACTTTAAAGATGAAAAGGCTCATCTCCTTAAAGTTTTTAACAAAAATGGTTATAGCACGAGTCAGTGTCTAAAAGCTTTTCAAAAAGCTGAAAAAGGTCCTAAGGGTAGAAAAGATCCCTGTGATTGATTATCTGGAGTTCACCTTCCGTTTATCCAAGGTACTACAGATAAGATTGCCAGGATTCTAAAAAAACATAATGTGTCCTCAACCTTTAAGCCTTTAAGCCCTCCCGCACCATTCAGAGTTCGCTTAGATTGGTTAAGGACCCAATTTTCCCGAAGGATGGTAAGGGTATTTACTTAATTCCGTGCTCCTGTGGGACCCCTTATATTGGTGAAACTGGTCGATCAGTTAGTCAAAGAATTCAGGAACATGTCGCTGACCTTAAGCATAATAGATCACGCTCCTCTGCCCTAACAGAGCATGTGGAGAAGACAAACCATCACATTTTCATTGAAGATGCTGAGGTTATTGCGAAGATTGACCATTTCTACCAACGCAAGTTGAGAGAAGCCTTGGAAATCAAAAAGAGGCTTGTTAACCTCAACAGAGATTATGGATGGACTGTCAGCAAATGCTGGATTCCTGCCCTTCATTCCCAATAATTTTTTATTTTTATTTTTATTTTTATTTTTATTAAATAACATTATTATTATTATTTGTTTATTTATTATTTGTTTATTTATTTATTTATTTCGTTGTTTTTTATATTTTTCATTGTATTCGTTTTTATTTTTATTTTTATCTATTTATTTATTTTATTTTTATTTTTACTTATTTTATTCATATTTCTACTTTAGATGTTTTATATTTTTATTTTCATTTATTAAATTTTTATTGATTTAGTTTTTTTTTTAATGTATTTTTTTATTTTATTATTATTTATTTATCTATTTATTTTATTTTTATTTATTTTTAAGGTAACTGATGTTATGGGTTTTTGAATCAACTAACATATAATTATTAAAAATAAAATAATTTTTTTTTTATTATATATTTAAACTATAAATAGTATTTAATTATTTTTAACATTTAATTTATTCGATTTAATATATATATATATATATTAAATAGTTATTTTATTCTTCAAAATTATATTAGATTAATAATTATTATTTTTATTAAAAATAAATATAAGTATATAAAATTCATATTTTAAACATTAATCATGGGATTTATTCTTTATTAATAAATAAACTATTATATATTTTTTGATTTGAGTCAAACTAGCCGTTATTTTACAAATGGCTAGTTGGAGCTCTAAGATCTATTTAAAGGGGTTTATTGATCAGATTTTCCATCTTGTCCTGATGATGAACCACACTGGCTGGTTCAAAACGCGTCGACCAAATCTATTTTGATGTGATTTTCATCGAAAGATTTTAATCACATTTTATGGATCACAGAAGAAAAATTCCTAATATTCCAAATATTTGAAGGCATGTGATGCTAATTTAAAGAGAACCTTTATTCCAAGTTTTAAGATGCAAATATGTCAAATTTATTTCAAATATGATTTCCATTGCTTTAAGCCTTTGTTGCAGCAAGAAGAGGGTAGACATGCAGCTTATGGCATGCATGCAAGTTCAGACAGTTTTCAAGACAAAAACGATGATGTTAGTCAGAAAATGAAAGCTGTAGCCTCTACTAGTTCATCTTCTCATGAAGACAAAAAGGATGAGCATTCTAAGCAGCACAAGAGGTATAATTATTCTCATGATCAATTTGATTGTGTTTCTGCAAAGCATGATAATTTTACATGCTTAAATGGAAGAAAGTTTTGTTGTACATTTTGTGGTCAATTTAACCATCATGTTTCGAGATGTTGGATGAAGAAGAAAGCATACAAGAAGCAGATGAGACAAAGACAACTTGTAAAGAAGGTGCATAAGTGTTGCAAATATTGCCAAAAGAAGGGACATGATGTCTCTCATTGTTGGACTTTGCATCCAACTGGTCGTCCAAAGCACATGCAGCAAGGGGACAAAAAGATTGGCACAGGTGGAACTATGGATTCCATTATCGATGTGAAAATAGAAGATCCACATGAAGAAGTGTTGCAGCTGCAAAATTTGCCATGTAGGTGGCTTGGAAAGAAGTGGATGGACTTCTTAACACAGTAATAAATACTCCTTTGTACATGCAAATTTCGGCTGTATGCATGTATTTTTGTTGTTCAGTTGAAGGAATTTCTTTGTTGGTTTCAAAATTTCGTCGTGGAGGTGTAAAAGATGAGTATGATACTCACTTATAGTGCAGCAATATCTTTTAGTTCAGCTCTTTAGTCACCCACATGTTTTTGGGATTATGTACTTGTTGGTACTTGAAAGGAAGAGTTGAAGGTGTACGTATGCATGGAAGTTGTATGTGTAAATGATCCAGGTCGATATTGGTGGTCACTCACCTATTCCACTTGGGGCCCCACCATTGTCTCTTTTAGTTTTTCAGTTTCAACACAACTTACTATTTTTAGCAGTTTTTCGGGTCCTGAACTTCTGGAGCTGTTTTGAGGCCCTAAATGGCGTTTTTTGGGAAAACGGGGAGAAAAATTGATGGGTCAATGGACCGATGTTGCTCAATAAAAATTTGTAGTCCTCAGATAGATATTTCTAACGAGGTATGGTACGCGTCAAACAGAGATCGTATGCCAAAGTTACGTCCCCGGGAAGTTGAAACACCAATTTACCCAAACGGGGCCCATAGTTTTGGTGCTTCATCTCCTAGGGTTAGCGTTTTGGATGTTTAGGATTTCCCATTGTTTCTAAATAAAAAATAGGCCCTTGACCCTCATTGTAACTCAGTTCAGAGTCCTATATCCACCACATCTCTTCTTAGAGATAGCTACCAATGCCCTAGCTAGTTTTATTTCCATTCTGTCTGTAAGCAAATTTTAGTTCTTTGATATTAATGAAATGAAGTGTTATTTCCTTTGCATATTTGTATTTATGGTTATATGTTTATTCTGTTGCGTTCCTGCACGAATCCGGATCAGTGGTATCCGAGCGGTCTGCTTTTTCTCGATCCTTCTTTGAATGTTCCCAACGAGGTCGGGGTATAAGGAGTTAGGGCTCAATCTGGTGGAACCTTTGCAAGATCAGCCTCGCAAACCCTGACGACTGCCCATGGGGGATGGAAAGAAAGATGAGGGAGAAAGATATCCTATCAAAATATTGCTCGAGGAGGCCCTCGAAAAACAAAGGAATGCGATGATGCATAAATTTGCCCAGATCCTTCAACAACTGCCCACCGGCGGCGCATCTGCATCCAACAGCCACTCTGGAGGTGCGACTCATTTTAAGGTACAAGTAAATTTTGACATTCCCATACTTGAGGGTCAAATAGATGCAGATGCCGTAGATAGATGGTTGAATCTATTAGAAGGATATTTCTCGATTCATGACTTTTCTGACAGGGAGAAGATTATTTTTGCACTCCTCAAAGCTGCCCCCCATGTCAAGGACTGGTGGGAAACCCACTATGAGAAAAATGACGAGACAGAACCCTCTCTGTTCTCGGCCGTACCCACTTGGAATTATTTCCGAGATGCCATCAAGGAACAATACTATTCCGTGGGGAGCTATGAGGACAAGTACATACAATGAACCACGCTGCGACAACAAAGGGATCAAGATGTGCATGAGATGACGAATCTGTTCCATACCTTGTGCACCAAGTTGGGTATCAAAGATTCAGAGAAACATCTGGTGCTAAAGTATCACAGTTGTTTGCATAGATACATTCAGGAGGAAATGGAGTTCCTCTACATCTCCTCGCTTGGTACGGCATACCAGTATGCTGCTAAGATTGAGCGGAAATTCAAACAGAGGAAGCGAGACTTTGGATCTGCGAATCAAAAGCAAGGGAAAGGTGTTCCCAAACTGCAGAACAAAGGATAGAGCCAAGGCATGGCGACTCAAGACAACCTGTCAAAGCCACAAGAAAAGAACAACACCGCAAAGCCAAAGAAGGACACAGGAAAGTGATGTGAGTTCCATAAGAGCTCCACTCACATCTCAAGTGAGTGTCGGGCCAAGCAGTCGCTGGTGGCCGAGATGAGGGCTTTTGAGTCAGATGCATGCTCCGACTCTAAATCAGAACCTGACAAGGGGAATCAAAAAGGGAAAAAAATTATTGATGCGGAGCCCAACGCCACTGTTTCCACTACGAAGATCTAGAAGGAGGAACCGGAAGATCCAGAGGAGGAGGAACGTCTCTTCCACTCCCAGATGTGGGTAAAGGGCTCCCCAGTACAGTTCATTTTCGACAATGGGAGCCAAAAGAACCTCATTTCAGCAGACACTGTGAAGCGGTTGGGCTTGCCGACCTCAACTCACCCACATCCACACACCATTGGGTGGCTTCACCAAGGACGAGATCTCCGCGTCAGCCAGCAGTGCTACCTTCCCTATAGCATCAAGCCTTTCACGGATGAGGTATTATGTGACGTTGCTCCTATTGATGTTTCTGATGTATTATTAGTACAACCATACTTGTGGAAGCGTCATGCTATGTATGAGTCTCGACCTCGCACTGTTATTGTTACTTTGGGAAATAAGTTGTATAGGATACCAGAGGTACCCCCTCCTGCCACTATCTCTTTGGTTACTGTAAAACAATGCAGTAAACTCATTTCCCAAACCAGGAAATTCGTTTTCTTGATGATCCGCCCCCAGGGCAAGAAGAAGACTGTGGCCACAATCTCTAGACAGGGCTCCTCTGCACGGCAACAACAAATGGATAAGGTTGTGGAGGAGTACGGGGACATCTTCACCTCACCCACAGGGGTTCCTTTGCACTGTCACATCAAGCACCCAATTGATCTGACCCCAGGTGCGCTGCTACCCAGTGGACTGATCTATTGACGCTCTGTTTTGGAGAACGATGAAATCAAGATGCAGATTCAGGAGCTGCTGCAGAAAGGTCACATCCGACCAAGTTCATCGCCCGGTGGGAGCCTGATCGTGTTGGTACAGAAGAAGGATGGGATGTGGAGACTCTGTATTGACTATCGGGCGTTGAACAAAATCACTGTCTGGAATAGGTACCCAATCCCATGGATTAATGACTTTCTAGACCAACTCAAAGGTGGAAAATATTTTAGCAAGATCGACTTGAAGTCTGGGTATCACTAGGTACCAATTGAACCCTTCGATGTGTGGAAGACTGCCTTCAAAGCCAAGGAAGGCCTTTTCGAATGGCTGGTCATGCCTTTCGGGTTGACGAATGCTCCTGCAACCTTCATGCGGATGATGGACGACATCTTGCGGCCATTCACCAACTCATTTTTAGTGGTGTACTTGGATGACTTCTGATCTTCAGCCAGACTTGGGAAGAGCAACTTCACCACATCTAACAAGTCCTCCAAACACTGCGGCAACACAAGTTGTGTGCCAATTTGGAGAAGTGCACTTTTGGCATGACCCGGGTTCAATATCCGGGATACATTATTGATGAAAGAGGGGTGCATGTGGATCCAACCAAGATCCAAGTCATTCAGGATTGGCCAGCCCCAACCACTATAACAGAGATTCGCAGCTTTTTGGGTCTTGCTAATTTCTACCGTAGGTTCGTGTTGGGATTCTCTCATATCACTTGGCCCTTGAGTCAAGTCACCAAGGGAGGAGTGAGAGAAATTTTTTTTTGGTCGGAACCTCAACAGAAGGCGTTCATAGAATTGAAAAATCGCCTCTGTTCTGCCCTAGTGCTCACATTACCAGAATTGCAACAACCATTTGAGATCGAGACAGATGCCTCTGACTATGCTATTGGGGCAGTTCTTATTCAACAGGGACATCCAGTGGCATATCACAGTGAGATGTTGTCTAACACAGTTCGCAAGTATCCCACTTATGACAAAGAAATGTATTCCATTGTGCAAGCTTGTAGAAAATCGAAGCATTAAATTTTGGGGAAGGAAACAATCATCCACACAGACCACCGGCCCCTTTAGTTCATACAGACACAAGGGAAGTTGCAGAATGATCGCCATCAGAATTGGTCCACATATCTGCAACAGTTTCATTTGAACATCAAGTACAAGAAGGGCAGCACCAATAATGTTGCAGACTGCCTCATCCGACCACCGATCGTGGAGCTCACCACCGTTCTCAACTCTTGTGGGCACGAGACTTCTGATTGGCCGCTTCTCTATGAGAGCGACCCAAAATTCGGCCACACTTATAAGGCACTCTTGGGGGGTACGCAAGTTCCAAATTTTCACCTCCAAGATGCATTTTTATGTCTCCTAGGACACCTTTGTGTTCCTTCAAGTGAGCGTGCCAAGATGATATGGGAATCACACTACAGTCGAGTCGCTGGGCATTTTGGGGTCGAGAAAACAGTAGCAGTACTGTAGAAGTATTTCTATTGGTTGAACCTTCGAAAGGATGTCGGGAAGCACATCAGATCTTGCACTACTTGTGCCATTTCCAAACCGACCATCAAGAAGCAAGGCCTATATACTCTGCTACCTACCCCTAGTCGACCTTGGGAATCCATCTCCATGGATTACATGTCAGGCCTACATTCTACTAAGCATGGAAATGATTGTGTTTTCGTGGTCGTCGACATATTCTCGAAGATGGCCATTATGGCGGCCTGCAAGAAGAATATCACAGCAAAAGCCATTGCTAAACTCTTCTTTGAATGAGTGTGGGTGCACTTTGGGATCCCACAGTCGATCATATCAGATCGGGATAGCAGGTTCCTAAGCACATTTTGGTCCAGCCTCTGGTCAATGCTGGACACCAAGCTCACCAAGTCCACAACTTTCCATCCCCAAACAGATGGCCAGACAGAGGTCGTCAACAGAATGATTAAACACATTCTGCGCATGTACAATTCAAAGCATCCACGCACATGGGACAAGAGCCTCCCCTATGTACAACATAGTTATAACTGAGCTCTCCATAGTTCAATCAGCCATAGCCCCTTTCAGGTGGGCTTGGGATTCCAGCCACTATGTCCCATTGCGTAGCCATGCCATTTGCTGTTACTCAGGCCAATTCGACTCATGTCTAGTCTGAAGTTGACAAAGCAAATAGCTTCATCGAGCGCATTCAACACATCCACCAACAGGTTCATGATATATTGGACAGAGCCAATGCTAAGTACAAGCAACGCCATGATCAACACTGAGTGCCACACAACTTCCAGGTGGGCGACAAAGTATGGCTACATTTGCAGAAGGAGCGCCTCACTGGACCCCACTGCAAGCTTCACCTACTCCGATACAGGCCGTACACCATCACCAAGGCTGTAGGGAAAAATTACTTCGAGCTCAGTATTCGACCATTCCTTGGTCTGCACCCAGTATTCAATGTGGACTGCCTTCGTCCTTACTTACCACCTCTACTGCACACCTTTGACATTGCAGAACAACTCACACCAACAGAGTTAAACCCAGACTGCATGGAACAGGCCCCCACAGATTGTATCATAGACATGAAAATCAAGAACACTCGCCAACATAAGATCCAACTGTATCGGGTTGTCAAAGCTGGCCAATTCCTGCACCAAGGAAAGTGGTTCACGAGGGACCAAGTTCAACAGAAATTTCCTCATCTCATGGAGGAACTTAACGCAATGGGGACCATTGCTTCCTAAGGGGGAGGAATGATCCAGGTGGATATTGGTGGTCACCCACCTATTCCACTTGGGGCCCCACCATTATCTCTTTCAGTTTTTTAGTTTCGGTACAGCTTACTATTTTTAGCAGTTTTTCTGGTCCTGAACTTCTGGAGCTGTTTTGAGGCCCTAAACGACGTTTTTTGGGAAAACGAGGAGCAACATGGGTCCACAAGCTGATGTTTCTCACTCAAAATTTGTAGTCCTTGGATAGATATTTCTAATGAGGTATGGTACGCGTCAAATGGAGATCGTATGCCAAAGTTACGTCCTCGGGAAGTTGAAACACCAATTTACCCAAATGGGGCCCATAGTTTTGGCACTTCATCTCCTAGGGTTAGGGTTTTGGCTGTTTAGGATTTCCCATTGTTTCTAAATTATAAATAGGCCCTCGAGCCTCATTGTAACTCAGTTCAGAGGCCTGTAGCCACCACATCTCTTCTCAGAGATAGCTACCAGCTCCCTAGCTAGTTTTATTTCCATTCTGTCTGTAAGAAAATTTCAGTTCTTTGATATTAATGAAATGAAGTGTTATTTTTGCTGCATCTTTGTATTTATGGTTATATGTTTATACTGTTGCATTGCTGCATAAATCCGGATCAGTAAATAACGAATTGTAAATAATTTCATTGTACATTGATACATGCACATGCATTTGTCAAGATGTATCATGTTGTTTATCGACTTGTGTCGGTTGTGCTGCACATGTTTTTCGACTTGTGTTGATTGTGTTGCACACTTTTTACATTGATTTTGTTTCAATTGTATAGCACATTTCATGACGACTTGTTGTTGATGTTGCATGTTGCATGACTTATGTATGAGCCACCTTGGATCATTGATCAAGGCAACGATGTTTAGATTCCTTCTGCAAATTTCTCGCCGGAAATTTTCTGAGTGAGTGCAAGAAAGGCAGCTCTTTACAGGAGGACAAGCATCGAGGAAGGGAACTGTGAATTTCTTTCTAGTTATGGTTCAAATTCATTAGCCATGCAGGGCAAGTTTTTTGAGACTGAAGAGAAGAGGGTGCAATATTCTTAGTTGATGTACATATCAGTTTCAGTATTTTAGTGAGCTTTTGGGGTCCAAAAGCTTCCCATTTGGGAGGTGTGATCAGGAGCTCAGGTCCAAATTGAAATAATGCTAAAAAATGGAAGTGCTCAGAATTGGTTGCAACTTGAATGACTGGAAAGGCCTCATCACTGCGATTCTATTGTGATTCTGGTGCCGTGAATGACACTCAAATCTGACGTCATATGTGAAAGTTATGCAAGTTTGAAGTCTTCAGTATCCTTTAAAAATCTAGTTGACCAAATTTGACTTTTGACTTTTGACTTTGGAATTATTAAAAAAATAATATTCCAAGGAATATTTTGAGAATATTCCTTGGAATATTCCCTGGAATGTTCCATTTGGGAGAATGAAGGATGGACAAGTTGCATCTTCTTATTTGACAGTGGGTTGAGTGTGTAAAATTTGGGCCAATCATGGGTTGCCATGTGGTAGGCCGAGAGGCCACTACGTGGCCCCTAGATTGCAGTTGAAACGTGTTACAAAATTTTTGTTACTCCGCGTGAATCGAACTAGGGTCTCCCCGCTAGCAGCACATGAGCCCGACCAACCCGTCTACACATTGTTTCTTAACATACATACAACACATCACGTATTTGATGTTTCATAATGGTTGGGTTGGCGGTAAATGGGGGGCCAGCCCCCACACTCCATGTGACTCTGGCATCAGAACCAGGTCCTTCAAGCCTCGGCGGTTAATTCACCCCACAACACCCGACGGCATATGACCCAAGGGCCTGAACCGTGGCCTAAACTCTAATCTGACGGTTATGGTAAACAGTTATAAACCGTGCCTTGTGAACGATCTCCTAAGTTAAATGCAGCAGAGTTGTTACATAACTGACGATTACTTATTCGCCCACAAAATGGGGAAATGTGACCACGTCACAACAAAAATTTATTGCCACGACATTGTTTGCGGTGAGTTTAGCAGTTATTCCAGTGGCTAGGGCGGTGGTCCATGTGACACCACCCACCACAGAATTTAACTTAACGTTAACTGCTACCACTAAACTTGGCGCATTCCACTAAATCTAGAGTTTTCCCCAAATTTAGCATGCCTATCTGCAGTTTCTCCACTTTTGGTGGAGTTTGTTTAGGGAATATTGGGCAAAATTGGTTTTGGCCATATCTCCCTCAATATTGAACCAATTTGGACTAAATTTTAATTAATTTTGGCTTTCTTCAACATTCTGGAGAGTTTGGTACAGGTTGCAGAGTGAACAGAGGTTTTCTACAGCCATTTTTTCTTTAGGGAATCTTGGAGAGCCATAAGGGCCATCAGGTAAATGGAGCTATTTTGGGCTGTAATTCACTGTTTAAGGTGAAACAAAAGCCTTTTTTTAGCTTATTTCTGTCTTCTAAAGTCAATTTCACAACTGGTTTTTCCTATTTAGGAATATTTTTCTCTGTATAACCATTTTGAGCAACTTAATAGAGCAAGGACATGCCCATTGGGAGCCTTGGACCCGACAGATGTAGCCCAGGAGGGGTGAACTGCCTCATCATGTTGTTGTGTTATGTTATGGTGAAATTTATTTGCTGTTTATTTCTGATTTAAGATGTTAAAAAGTAATTTTAATTAACATTCCCTCACACATAAGACTAAGAAACCTTATCAAAGACACTTTGTTAAACTTGCAAGACATGGAGAATACTTTTCACACTTAATTAAATGGAAATGGATACTTTGCACAACATTTAAAAATAATTCCATTTTCAGATCAAGGAGATAGCTACAATGCTAAGAAGGTCTCATATAATTATACCTTCAGACTTGTGACTGTGGTGGATTTTATCACTCAGGAAAAAGCGAAACATCATTTGACATGGTCATAGAATTCATTTTTCAAAGTTGCAGGTGTCACTAATCAAGCGAGGCAAAGAAGGTATAAAATCACCACGGCTACAAAGAAGAAGACAAAAAAAGGTGGTCACTGCCTCAGATATGAGCCAATGGACATGAGTTTGTTAAATAAAGACCCAACTGCATTGGAAGTGTTTAGAATAACAGGGTGTTTGCAATTTTTCCAAAGTCTGCAAGGGTGTCATTTGTAGGTTTCAAAGGAGTTTGCTAAGATTTTTACTGGATCAACTTCAAAGGTGGGAATTTTAAATCTCATAGTAAACCCAGAAACCATTGCAGCAGCAACAGGAATCCCTAGAGGAGGAGAGAAATGGTTCAAAGGCATCAAGTTCACCATGTAGGACTGTAAAGAATTCATCAAGACAGAGCATATTGAAATTGATCTAAAAAATGCTATCCTAAGGAGCTACATGAAGGAAATACTCAAATTTGTTGCTGATCATTCAGAATTACTTCACTTGTGAAGGGATGTATCACATGGTCTACTCCTACCACCTTAGGCTTCGGCTGAATTTTGTGGGTAAGAGGTCTCTTGATTTTCCTTTTTACTTATAAAGAAGCTTAGCTAAAATGTCAGACAAGCTTCAAGTTAAAACAGAAGGAAATGAAACCTCTCTTTTTCATCATGGTTTAATCAAGTTGCTGGTGTTAGAGGAGTTAAAAATATTATGCAGAGATTGGTCATATTTTATGTTCATAAGTGGTTTTGAAGTAGATGTTGTCACTCCTAAGAGAACTCCCAAACCTAGAGATATCCCGTCACCTTTAGTGTCAAAGCAGTTAGAATCAGTTAGCATGGAGACAGAGCCTTTGTAGAAGGCTGACACACCCAAAGTTACACCTGCAAAACAAAAGCCAAAATTTAGCAAACATGGCAGCAAGAGGGTTACAAGGATCCAAAAAGTGGCTAAGGGTAATTTAGAAGACATCTTGCATGCTATTGATATTGAAGAAACTCACATAGTCCAAGCTAAAGACATATATGAGGGAGGAAGGAAGCTTAAGAAAGGAAAAATAGATAAGAAGTTAGAATTTGCAGGGGATGATGCTGGATTTATGTTTCAAGCTAGAAAACCAATGACAAGACATGCCAGAAATGTCTTGGAAAGCAGCAAAGAAGCTCAAAAGGTTAGTGAAACTGTTCAGCCACCACCAAGCATCATAAACCTCTCCTCACCTGCAAAAGTGGATCAAGTCATCAAGCAAAAGAAGGGAAAAGAGAAAATCACTGAAAAGACAAAATTTGAAGCCCTTAAGGAGCAGTTGAAAGAGGCAAGGGAAGAGATATCAGTCTTGAAGAAGGAGGAAAATAAGCATAGAGCTGAAAGGACCCAATTTGAACAAATGAGCAAGATTTGGGAGGATCAAGTCACAAGTGTCTCAAAGACCTTGGACAATTCAAAAAAATTGATAAAGTGGACTCAACCACTAAGAGGAGAGGTCAAGAATCTCAAAAAGGTAAATCTATACTTGAAAGCGAAGAACAGGATACTAAAGGATCAAGTGAAAGACTTAGAACAACAACTGGAGTTGATTCACAAAGAGCTGGAAAATAAAGGTTTAAAGATGACTGTGGTTGAGAAGCCCATTGCTCAATTAATCATAAATGAGGAGGAAACACCACAGGAACCATAATATGAGGTTCAATATGCTTTAGAGAGGTTCATTACATGTAGAAGATCAAATTTTTGAAGATGGAGGTCACTTTTTGGAGACAGTTTCAAAATGGGCAATTTTTGCACTTTTACACAGTTTCGTAGCATTTCCTAGGCCTAAAGCCAGGAAAACGCTATGAAAAATCCTGTAGTAGCATTTTTGACTCTAAAGTCACTTTTTGCAGTTTTCAAGGAGGGAGTTTGATGGTGGTGATGTGTCATGACTTGGTTGACACCATGGAACAACAAAGGAGAAAAGTTATTGGGTGCAGAAGCTAATTTTTCAACGCTACTAAAGCTTGCTACGAAACTGTCATGTTTTCGTAGCGAGCTATTTTTGAAGGTTTTGGAGCATATTAATGGAAGTTTTGGATAGCTGGACTCCTCCAAAATTTCAAGGCACCTTAACATAAAAAAATTTATGACTTGAAGGAAGTGATGTGGAAACAGGTCATCAACCAAAGCTCTCGTTAAATATAAGGGTTATGCATTCCTGAAAAATAGGGTTTTGTTCCACATGTTTAGGAGAATCATTAATATTTAAAGTGGGGATGAACTATGTCATAGATTTTTAGAGCATGTGATACTCATTTTGCAACTGTCATGTAACTGTTTCACAAGATAAGGTAGAGTATGTAATAAATAAGAGTTAGAGTCCTGTTAGGAGATGTCTTCTTTAAGGTGTAGTTGTCAGTTTCTTGCTAGAATTCATGTTTTTCAGTTAGGTGATGTGTCATAGGAGAATTCAATGAATCTATCCACCAACATCCTTGTTGTAAATAAGGTCTATTTAAAGATAAAGCATCGAAGTAGTGAGGGGTTGGAGATTTTTTGCACCAAACTGTTGCTTTATGTATTTTGACTTATATCAGTAATACATAGTGACTTTCTTCTTGACAGACCTGAAATTCTCATGGGGTTTTTAATGTCTTATTGATCTACATCTTATGTTTTACCACTTGCAGTAGATTTCATTTCTATTACTCAGAATTCATAACTCTATGCTCTGACTTCCTTTAATAATGAAATGATTGTGTTTTCCTATGTTTTATGAGTGAATTTCCTTTTTTAAATACCTCTATCTGCCTCAGTTTCCATGTCAAGAAACCTTGCCACTGAAACTACTGATTGTTGACTCCATAAGCCCAATGGTATCAAACCTACATTCTTTCAACCTGAAATCATAAACAACAAGATACAATTTCTATAGAGTTAGCCATCTAGCACTATCATTAACCAATATCATAAAATCCCTTTGAGAGAGCCCTCTTAGACTGAAGAGGCTAAGCTTCAGTCAAAAGTTGGTTTGCAATAGTTACATAGAGTTGTCTGATTAGCAGCCAATCAAGTACAATTTTGTGATAACAATTGACATGTGAAGGACATTCTTGTGGAGGAGATAGCTACAACACCAAGAAGAAAAATTAGTTTAACACTTTAAGGGTTCATTAATTCAGTTGGCATCATCAAGCCTACTGTGAGGATATATGAAATCAATGATGGAGACATATATTGGACAGTCAAGCACAGTCTTGGAGTTAATTGATTGAACAATGAAGAACTTTATTGAAAACACTCATGTAAGTACATCGCATATAAATAATTCTAAAGGATTAGTGTCCTTGGGGTAGGAGCCCCTAAACACAAGGTTGGTGCCTTGGAGAAGATAGAGTCGAAGCCCTAGAGGTCGGAGCCTCATTAAGTGCAATTTGGTTCTTGGAAATCATTGTACTCATTCATTTGTAAAAGGATCATTATCCTTCCTTCTATAATAAATTATTCATTTCTCTATTTTTGTGTAGAATCGAACTAGTTATAATAACAATTGAAAAGAAATACTGATTCACCCCCCTCTCAGTGTTTCCAACAACCACATCATCAACTTAAATAACATTCACAACAACAGTTTCATCAATATAAACACAGTCCAACACTACACCAGAAGATTTAACTAAATCCATGAATGATTTAGCTATTAAAGGTAAAGAGATTGAAAAACTTACAAAGAAATTAGATAAGTTACAAGATCAAAAGCTTAAGACAAATGGTGCTTATTTTACAGAATTACAAAAAAATCACAAGCTTGCCCAAAGGATACAGTGTTAAGAAAATCAAAATATTATGGCAGACGTTGTTGCACAAGCTAGGAATGAAATAACTAAGATATGGCCATCCATTGAGATTATCTTTGAACAAGATAAACTACTTATGAAATCAAAAACTCTAATTGAATATGTAAAGAAGGAAATTGATACTAAACCAAGTGACGCAGTAGCCATAATCAAACTCCTAAACTCAAAAACTAGAGAGGAATTAGAAGAATTGGACATTGAAGACAAAACATACACCATTCTAGAAGTGAGGAAAGTTCTCACTAAGAAAAATCTAATGTTACAATTAGAAAATAAGTGTGACAGTTTGCAGAATATGGTTCAGAGGTTACATAAGACATTTAATGTCTTATATCAAAAAGGGCTCCTGGCTACAAGGAATGGGAGATGAATTAATCCAACTGGAAGATTATCAGGGAAAGTTATGTGACATTACTAGAGACATGTCAAAGTTTTCAAATATTATAGGAACAATCACAGGAAAAGAATTTATGGAAGGTCTCAACTATGATTTTTTGATCATACATGAGGTACCTCACTTGTTTCTTAGCAAGCCAACTTTTGAAAGATACATAACAGTAGATGAGTTCTATCAAAAGTTAACCATATTCTCATTTCTAGATGTAAAGAAATGAGAAAAACTGTGTGAGTTACTAGGATCATATGTCAACAGGTATCCAAAGCAGATTCAACAACAAGACTGTTATTTTCCAGATCCAGTCAGTACTAGAAATCCTCGATTATAGAGCCATCAACTAGTTTAATTTGATTTTACTATATTTTTTACATTTTTTTTTGATAAACAGTTCTAGATATTTTCAAAACAGATCTAGATATTTAGATCTAGATATTTTTGGGAAAGTTGTATAAATACTTCCAAAAAAAATTTGTAAAGGGTTGAACCCTTGGGATGAGCTTATAAAGAAGAATTGTAATCAATATGAGCTGGATTTTTATGAATGAAAGGATTCTAGATTTGTTTCAAAGCAATTTTTCATCTTGTGAGTTTTTCTTAAGTTATCATTTCATTTTGTTGTATCTTCATGTATTTAAGTTTTTTCAAATAAACTGAGTAAAATAAGATGAGTATCGACTTATTTTAAATCCCTGTGAAGTTATACATTATTACAGAGATTAGTTTATTGAACTATTTGTCTCAATAAATCCTCTACATGAATAAATTGTCACTTCTTTGTGAAATTAAATAAATTTCGTTTGGGTAAGTAAACATTGTTTACTTGCATCTATCTGAATGATCGAATTAATGTTATGTTTGAATATTCTGGAAATCATAACTTCTTATAATTACACCTTCCACCCTTTTTAAAAATCCAAATTATTGTCAAGAGATCAAAATCAACCCTTTTCTTCATATCTAAGTTTATTTAAGGCTGAACACTTGTTTATTTACAATTTCGGAACATTGGTCATAAAAAAAAAAAAATAAACAAAAAAATATTTTGGATGTTGTGGCATAATTAATTAACCAATAATCATCTCAGATGAACAACACAGGGAACATATGGGTATGGTGGAAAACCCGTTTTAGTAGTAGAAACAAATGGTTTCTCAATTGCAGCAACAACAAATGAGAGGGAGTTGCAGTGCAGATGCAATGTTGGCAGCAATTCAACAGGGTAAAAAACAACACAAATGTAATTCATATAAAAGTTGTGTAATGGTTTATGAGCAGTATGGCCAGACATCAGCAACGTGACAGGAGATGGTGCAGAGACAATGTGTTGTGGCAGCAGTTGTAGCACTAGAACACTTTCATCGCTAAGAGGGAGTATTATTTTTAATATTTCCTAATTCTAAACTTAGGAAATATGATTAATTAATCATAATTAATTAAGTCATGGTGTGAATGTTCTAGAAACTCACACACATTAGGAAAATTTGAGGTCTAAAATGAGTCTCCTAAGAAAAATGTACAACAAAAATACACTTTATAAGAACCAATAAGTTTCAAGATGATGATATCAACCATGGGGGATGATTCACCATTTTTGGAGTTAAAAAGTAAAAAGATTAAAAAATAATAAAATAATAAAACTAATTTTTCAACTCATACTTTCATCTTATCTCCCCAAGGTTTTACTCAAATTTTGAGCGAGAGTAATCGTTGGATAAAAAATTTAATTCCTCATCCAAGGAACAACCATGTTGCATACTTTCGATGGACCCTCCTACACAAAAATGAGAAATACATGAAAAAATGTGATTGCATAATGTTTTTCATGTATTTCTCATTTTTCGTGTAGTAGGGTCTATCGAAAGTATGCAAAATGTGTACTCCTTGGATGAGGAATCAAATTCTTCATCCAACAAGTGTTCCCACTCGAAATTTGAGTAAGCCCATATGGAGATAAGTTGAAAATACAAGTTGAAAAATTATTTTTATTATTTTTATTATTTTCTAGTCTTTTTACTTTTTAACTCCAAAAATGGTGAATCATCCACCATGGTTGATATCATCATCTTAAAACTTATTGGTTCTTATAAAGTGTATTTTTGTTGTACATTTTCCCTCTAAAATTTGATGATGTAATCTAATCTTATTTTATTATTTCCACTATTATTTTATAATTTCCTTAGGAGGCCCATTTTAGACCTCAAAATTCCTCTAATGGATCGACATGAAAATGATCTGGGCCATCGATTATGTTTTAATCTTGGTTTTTGGTGCTCCAACTGAATATTATAAGAAGAAGTTGATGGGTAGATGGAGAACACACCAGTGTAGTTACTCAGTTGTTCATGCAGATCGATTTTCTTAGTGGATGAAGTTCAACAGAGGAGATAGAGCCAGAGGGTGAGTAGTAGGTGAGAGAGAGGGTATCATTAGAGGTTTGGAAAGTGCAGAACGAATTCAGGAGGAGACATCATGAGGAGAGAAAAAATCCAATAGAAATTTTTGCAATCACTGCACAGAGAGTAACGCAAAGGCACCAACGTATGGTCAGAGGGTCCATCTCGGGGTCAGGGAGTCATTGTAGAGAGTGAGAAATTTATCACAAAATTTCTCTCTATGTTTTTCCTCTGTTTTGGTTGTCCAAATTCTTGTACGTAAATTTCTATTAAAGATTAATAAGAAAGCACTCATCTACTGCACTGGATTTCCCACATTTGGTTTTTCCAGGGGAAATTGTCCAAAAATAACCGTGTTAATATTTTCTATGTGTGTGCTAGAATTTCTTTATTTCTAGCATTTTATTTTCCACAGTAATTTATTATGAAAATTGTAGTAGTAAATTTATTCAATATTTGTCGTAACAAATAAACTGCATAATTAATTTTCCATTTAGAAGAATAATCTTCAGTTATTGTAATAGACGAAATTTTCACATATATGTGACCCACCATAAAAAAATGCTAGTGATTGTCAATGTATAGGGTGTGCCACAAAGTATATCATATGCCACAAAGTATATCATATTCCATAATGTATATTATATGCCACAAAGTACTTTGATCCACACATAAATGAGCCTTAGAGGAAAGTTTGAGCCATAGAGCAAACCATTCATCACTATAATGCGAGCCATAGAGGTATAGTGTGAGCTACCTCAGAGAGAGTAAATATGAACCTTAGATTAGATCGAACCATGTCAATTTGGAGAACAAAATAGGGTCAATTATAGTTTATTTCATCTATGAAGGGTCACGAGCCTTAGGCAAGACAACATGCAATGTTGGGAGTCTGACTTCTAATCTGGGAGGGAAAACTCAAATTTAATATCTTCTTTAATGTTATTAAATATATTTTCTAAAATAATTTGTGTGCCAAATTGTTATCAAATTATTTATAATAATGTTTCTCCTTTACCCAATTGAATTTTCCTTTTGACTATGATAGGTCCCTATAATACTAGTGTAGCCCTCATATTTTTATTTTTGTGCCCCATAGAGCCCACAATTGTTATTGTTGTGCCCTTACATTATTATTGTTATATAGACTCTGATTATATTGTGACCCCTTAGACTCCTATATATAGCAAGGAGGTATTGTCTTTGTATCATCCAATAATTTTACATTTACGTGATGTAAAGGAAGTTTCCCCCTCAAAGAGACTAATTTTAAATTCGTTGATCTATATTTTCTTATGTTTATGTTATATGGTTGCATAAAATTTGGTATAAGAACTTGGATTCTAGATTTTCATTTCTTCAAACATGTCATATTGGAATTTTTTCTATAACATTTTTCTATGAGGATTCAGAAGCTGAAGTTTATAACACGTGGAGACAGAATCTTGGTGCACTTTGTGTAAAAATTTCAGATTTTTCCACTATATTTTCTAAGATATGGTTCGAATAAGTTAGCTTTTTTGCATGCTCCAGTATTCAGTCTAAAACAAGTGACATAGGGAAAATAATCATAACTTTCTCTAAAAGCATCGAATTTGAATTTTGTAAAAAGTGACTGAAATTTCACGAACTTTAGTTTGTCTTGTATCATTTTCAATGGAAAAGTTTGAAACAATGACACATGGCAACCTGCCCATAATCAGGTCATTGTGGGAGATTGGGCATAAATTTATCTTGAATAATCCAATCTCTGTCTCACTTGTGAAGTAGGAAAAAAGACTTAAGAGGGATACCACAAGACAAAATTTCAGATATTGGAGAGTTGAAATTACAGAGATAAAACATTTTCAAGATGAAACTCCAAAAAGTAGGTGTGTATTTTGTTGTTTTTTAATGTACCTTGGACAAGTGGTTTCCCACGAGTTAGTATCTTCCTAGGGAAAAGTGTCCAAAACAATTATTTCCTAAGTGTGACTTGTTAGAAAATTAAATATTATGGAGCAATGCAACACATAAAATATGCGGAAAATAAAAGCACACAAAACACATAAAACTAGAGAGACACAGATATATGTGGTTCACCCAGTTTGGGCTACGTCCACCCCAAACAGCCAGTCCTTCCTTTCTATTATCCAGCAAAAATGAAGAGACAAAACCTATAGCAGATCCGATGTAATATCCTCTGTTCTCTCTCACAGTCTCCCTCTCTATTTCTCGCTCCGAGAATACACACACAATACACAGCCACAATACAATACCCTCATAAAAGCAAGGGGTTGCCTTCTAGGGAAAAAAACTCTAAACTAAACATAACTTTTACCGTCAGATCATTTGCCTAATGAATGGCCCAGATTGACTAGAAATTACTATACTTTTACAAGGCAATTTTACATCAGTTTTTAGCTTCGGGGGCGCTGCCCCCGAAAACCCCCACCAGGGGGGGGCTCCGAAAAGCACTACTGCCCCCCCCCTAGACCCCTCATGGAAGCGATTAATTATCGGTGGAGTTGCCGCCCCTTTTAAGGTATAGGGGTCCAATGTTGTGATACAAAGTAAACAAGATAATCAGGCTCCACACCCAACAATCTCCCACTTGGAGACTGATTGTAGCAACTCCACCGCTGCTTAATTTGCTAGACAATGACTCCTCTTTGGACCTGGTTGTTCCTCATCTTAATCGTCATCCTTGAAGACCAATTGAAACTGAGCACATTCTCAGTTTCTCCCTGGTTACAACTTTTGTTAGCATATCTGCAGGATTCTGGCTAGTGTGTATCTTTTCCAGCTTCAACTCTCCATCTTCCAATACTGACCGTATGAAATGGTACTTGAGATGTATGTGTTTAGTCTTGGAATGAAATGCTGAGTTCTTTGCAAGATGAATGGCACTTTGGCTATCACTGTATAACGTGCCCATATCATGCTTCTTACCCAATTCACCCATAAACCTTTGTAACCAAATCATTTCTTTACTAGCCTCTGTAGCAGCAACATACTCTGCTTCTGTTGTTGAAAGTGCAACAAAACTTTGGATTTTTGAAACCCAACTGACAGCTATTCCACCTATAGTAAATACATATCCTGTAGTGCTCCTCCTGTTATCTTTGTCACTTGCCATATCTGCATCAACATATCCCTGTAGAGCAATGTTTGAACCACCAAAGCATAATGCTTGATTTGTGGTATCTCTCAAATATTTGAGAATCCATTTTACTTCCATCCAATGTTCTTTTCCTGGATTATTCATGTCCCTGCTTACAACTCCCACTGCATGTGCAATATCAGGCCTTGTGCAGACCATTGCATACATTAAGCTTCCAACTGCAGATGCATATGGAAATTTAGACATATAATCCATGTCTTCTTGGGTCTTTGGGCACATCTCCTTACTAAGTTTGAAATGGCTAGCAAAAGGTGTACTAATTGGTTTTGCATTGTGCATATTAAATCTTTTCAACACCTTTTCTATGTACTCATTCTGAGACAGTGTTAATTTACGATTTTTCCTGTCTCTAGTTATCCTCATACCAAGGATTTGTTTTGAAGCTCCCAAATCCTTCATTGCAAATGAATTTGCCAATTTTCTTTTGAGCACATTTATTTCCTGCATGTTAGATCCTGCAACAAGCATGTCATCTACATAAAATAACAATATAATATAGCTGCCATCATTTTGCCTTTTCAGATAAACACAATGATCAGAGTGACATCTAGTATAACCTTGTTTAGACATAAACTTGTCAAATTTTAGATACCACTGCCTTGGGGCCTGTTTTAAGCCATACAAGCTCTTCTTTAACCTGCACACCAATTTTTCTTTCCCTTTTACCTCATATCCTTCTGGTTGCTGCATGTATATATCTTCCTCCAAATCTCCATGGAGAAATGTTGTCTTTACATCTAACTGTTCAAGATGTAAATCTTCCGCTGCTACAAGACTTAAAATAGTTCTAATTGAATTCATTTTAACAACAGGAGAAAATATTTCATCAAAATCAATACCTTTCTTCTGTGCAAACCCCTTCACCACAAGTCTAGCTTTGTACCTTTGTTTTCCTCCATCTTCTTCCTTCAGCCTGTAAACCCATTTCTTCTGCAATGTAGTTTTACCTGCAGGCAACTTGACTAAGTCCCAAGTCTGGTTATGCATTAAGGAGTCCATCTCTTCTTCCATGGCTAGCCCCCACTTCTTCCTACTTTCAACTTGCATTGCTTCTTCATAACATTCAGGTTCACCAGAATCAGTCAACAATAAATAATATAATGAAGGAGAGTATCGTTCAGGGGGTCTACTTATCCTAGTAGATCTTCTAACACCACTTTCAGGTGTTTGAGGTGCCTGTTGCTGTTGTGGTGGTTGCTGCTGCTATGGTTGTTGATTATTATTATTTTCAGGCACCTTTACTTTTTCAGTTATCTCATCAAGAACCGTGTATTCCTTGCTTTCTTTTTCCTGTTTATTTTCCTGCAGTTGATTCTTATACAAGACCTTTTCATTGAATATTACGTCTCTGCTCCTAATTATTTTGTGATTTTTATAATCATATAAGCGATAACCAAAATCATTAGCACCATATCCAATAAAGGTACATTTCTTTGATTTTGCCTCAAGCTTTGTTCTGTTTTCTTTATTAATATGGACAAAGGCCTCACAACCAAAAGGCTTTAAAAAAGAGTGGTTTACCTTTTTACCTGTCCATGCTTCCTCTGGAATACCACCATCCAAGGAACTTGAAGGCCCTCTGTTTTAACAATGAAACAACGGTATCACAACATGTGGATTAAAATTGTAAAGGCAATCCTGCATGCGATCTCATGCATCTTGCACGCTCCACTGATTGATGCAATTTCATTCTTTACGACACCATTTTCTTGTGGGTGTTCTTGGGCCAATCTTCTCTACATGAATTCCATACTCTAAAACAGCCTCATCAAACTACTACTTGCAATATTCCTCATTGTGATTTGAGACTCTCTTTAAATTCTTTTCTACTCAGTCTCAGCAAGATTTCCATTTCTTGAAAGTATCAAATACATCATGTTTATTCTGAATACAATAAATCCATTTTTTTCTAGTTGCATCATCAATAAAAATAACATAATAATGAGAGCCACCGTGAGATGATACCTGAGCAGCTCCCCATACATCTGTATGCACAAGCTCCAATTTTTCGCTCTTATTTTCTTTCCCAACTCTAAGAAATATGACTCTCTTTTGTTTTCCATAAATGCAATTCTCACAGAAATCCAAATCAACATTCTTCAAACCTGGAAACAAATTTCTTGAGTGAAGAATCTTCATTCCCTTCTCACTCATGTGTCTGAGCCTATGATGCCATAATCTTGCATGCTCCTTTGGAAGTTAAAAGCAATTAACGAGTTAGAAATACCATTGCATAAATACAATGTACCAACCTTTTCACCTTTTGCTATTACCAGCGCTCCTTTGGTGACCTTCCAAGTTTTATCTGTGAAAGTTGTCACACAACCTTCACTGCCTAACTGCCCTGTTGAAATCAGATTTTTCTTTAGATCTGGAACATGCCTTACCTCCTTTAGTAGCCATTGGTTTCCATTCTGTTGTTTTACAAGAATTTTACCCATTCCAACAATTTTACAGGGTTTATCATCACCCAAACGAACTTGTCCAAAATCTCCTTGAACATAGTCATGAAAATATTTCTTATCGGGTGTGGCATGGAATGAAGCCCCTGAATCTACAACCCAAGAATCAGTAACATTTTCGAAAGAAAGAATCAAAGCATCTTGTAACACATCACCTGTCACATTTGCTTCATGATTGTTTTCTTGCTGTGTGTCTCCTTCTTTTCCCTTTCGAGATCTACAGTCTTTCTTTAGGTGTCCTTTCTTTCCGCAATTCTAGCACACTATCCCCGATCTGGACTTGGATCTGCCTTTCCTTGATTTACTGCGATATCCCAAGCTCTTTCCTCTTTCCATTCTTCTTCCCCTAGACTCTGCACTCAAAGCATTACCCGATGTCTCACTGGAGCTTTTCCGTCGCATTTCCTCGCTAAGGATAGCACTGACAACATCATCAAACTTTAAAGTACTAGATCCAGAGACAGAGTTACTAATGGCCATTACTAAACCATTCCAACTCTCTGGCAATGAGCACAAGAATAAAAGAGCTCTAACTTCATCATCAAAGTTTACCCCTACAGAACTTAACTGACTGGTAACTGTATTAAATTCATTTAAATGGTCTGCAACAGATCCACCTTCCGGCATCTTCATATTAAATAGTCGTTTCATAAGAAATACCTTGTTTGAGGCCGAGGGTTTTTCATATAGTTTCGCCAACGTCTGCATCAAACCCTTTGTTGTTGTTTCCTTCGAAATATTGAAGGCGACTGACGCTGCAAGACACAACCGTACTGTTCTGAGTGCCTTTCTATCGAGAATGTTCCATTCCGCATCTGTCATGGCCGTCGGCTTCTTTGTTTTTCCGCTCAATGGTAGGTATAGATCTTTCTGATACAGATAATCTTCCATCTGCATCTTCCACAGCAGGAAGTTTTGGCCGTTAAATTTCTCGACCCTAAACTTACCATCGTCCGCCATTGCTCCCACTCGAACCAGGAACCCTTCTTTCCTGCGAGTTTATCAGCCAAATATACCTTCGGCTTTGATACCAGTTGTTAGAAAATTAAATATTATGGAGCAATGAAACACATAAAATATGCGGAAAATAAAAGCACACAAAACACATAAAACTAGAGAGACACAGATATACGTGGTTCACCCAATTTGGGCTACGTCCACCCCGAACAACCAGTCCTTCCTTTCTATTATCCAGAAAAAATGAAGAGACAAAACCTACATCAGATCCGCTGTAATATCCTTTGTTATCTCTCCCAGTCTCCCTCTCTGTTTCTCGCTCCGAGAATACACACACAATACATAGCCACAATACAATACCCTCATAAAAGTGAGGGGTTGCCTTCTAGGGAAAAAACCCCTAAACTAAACATAACTTCTACCATCAGATCATTTTCCTAATGAACGACCTAGATTGACTAGAAATTACTATACTTTTACAAGGCAATTTTACATCTATTTTTAGCTTCGGGGGCGCTGCCCCCGAAAACCCCTGCCAGGGGGGGGGCTCCAAAAAGCGCTGCCGCCCCCCTGGACCTCCCACGACAACGATTAATTACGGGCGGCGTTGCCGCCCCTTTTAAGGTACAGAGGTCCAATGTTGTGATACAAAGTAAACAAGATAATCAGGCTCCACACCCAACATGACTTTGTAATTGGTCAAGTCAATATTAAATTATAAAGTGAAAGTGACTTTATAAGTGGTAAATTCAATATTAAATTATAAAGTGAAAAGTGACTTTAGACATAAAGTACAATGTGGGTACTTTATTTAATGGGTGAGTTAAAAATGAGTAGTCTTTAGTGCGACTTTTTGAAATTTTTTACGATGGATTTTTCCAGTCTAATTTCTCTAAAATCCAGCAAGAATTTATTGAAAATAGAAGTTTTATGGGTAACCTTGCACAATATAAGTGCCATAGGGGTTTTTAGGGTTTTGAATCCATATATACAGTAAAAAAACCAGTTTAAATAACAAAAATCAAGATTTTACCTCAAATTTTTTCACTGGATTCTGGCACCTGAAGCTCCAAAAAGTCACACTAAATACAACTTCGTTAAAAAATATAAATTTAGAATTAAATGCGAATTTATTCTCATCCTTGATATAAATGAATTTGAGCCATTAGATCTTAGGGTTTCCCAAAAGTAATTTAGGGAAACAAAAGAGGGAAAATAAACGAGAGACCACATTCATTCTTTCTCCATGAGTAGATTGGAGAAAGGAGGCTAAGAGCTGGAGAAATGTTCTGAAAGAGAAATTTGTTGCAGCAAGTTGAAGGATTGATTTTTGGGCAAAGAGGGGCATGGAAATCAAGGCATAGAAGACAACAAAAGGTACAGTACGAACATCATTTAATGGTGTGAGCTGCATGCAGTTAGAGAGCAATTTTTGAGTAAGAAAAAAAAATTGAAAAAAATACGTACAATATGTACACTGGTACAGAAATCTGTACAGTCTGTATGGAATCTGTACAGTACAATCCACATCTGTATAGTACAATTTCAGCTTCAAGTGGGCATGGTTTTCAAGGAGTTTTGGGCTGAAGTGATAAGTTGTATTTTGTTGTTTTGTTTATTTTGCAAATGTATTTTTCCTGAACTTGAAAGATAAATAAATTTGAAGAGCTCTTTAACAGGTTTTCCGTGGAGAAGATTGAAGGGGTTTTGCCTGGGTCTATGCTGACCAAAAATATGTGTGTATTTATTTATATGTTGCTGGCCTGTTTATTTCCATATTTATTTTAGCATGTGTTGACAGTCCCATGTGTTTTAATCTGGAAATATGATTTCCAGAATTCTATATGTTGAATGTGAGTTTATGGGAAAGGACATTTAACAGAATGGGAGTGATAAGGTGAAATTAAAACCAGGTTGGGATTGCAGGAAACTTTTTAGTCATAAAATTTCAACATGGTATCAAAGCTATAGGCTAAAAATTGCAATTTGAACAAGAGACAGTAGTTTGGGACATCAAACAGTGGTTTGGACGGCAAAATGAATTTTTGGACAACAAACTGATATTTTGGGACAGCAAGGTGAAAATTCACACAGACTGAAATTTTTGGAAAACAAGTTGTGCTGGAAAGTTCATTTCTCCATTTTCTTGGTTTTGTAAATTTTGGCCAGCAGTCATGGCCATTTTCTTAAACATAGAGGACATACTGGATGGGATATCCAACTATGCCATTTGGAAGGACATAATTCAGACAATGTTTGAGGAGGCAACAGTTTGGGACATAGTGCGACAAGAGGTTGTTACTCCTATTTCTACAGATGAACTTGATGAATTTACAAAAAATAATGCAAAGGAAAAAAGCATTTTGATGGACAATTTGAAGGTTCATGTGGCTCCTCGGGTGAGAGGAAACATAGATGCATATTAGATGTGGAAAAATATAACAACTCTATATCAGAGTACCAATGAGAGTAGGAAGATGGTACTCAAATAAAAATTGAAGAACATCAGGATGACAAAGGCTAAAAGTGTAGTTAATTATCTTGGCAGGGTCAAACAAGTATGAGATGATTTGACTGCTATTGGTGAGGTAGTTGCAACCAAAAAGTTAGTCAGGATTGCCATAGCGGGACTTCCTAAGTCTTAGAAGGTCTTTGGATATATTTTTACCTCTATGGAGAATTTTCCCAAATCTAACATATTCTGGGATGATTGTGTGCATCATGAGAACAGAAGACTAGCAGTCGTGGGGTGAAGATAAAAGATGAGGAGGATGTAGCCTTGATAGCCAGGGGGGAGAACAAAGGGAAGGCCAAGAAAGGGGCCTCATCATATGGGGCTAAGGGAAAGGATAAGAAGAAGAAGACATATACGGATATGTCCAAAGTCAAATGTTGGGCATGTCAGAAGATGGGACACTATGCTACTGCATGTCCTGAGAGGAAAAACAAGGGAAAGAAGGGTGTTGCAGCTTCAATAAAGGTGTAGTAGTTTGCTTCACAGTTTGACAGGGATTTTGCATTTATTACTTCTACATGTCGTAGGAGTACATCATCCGATGTGTAGTACATAGATATCGGGGCTTCACGCCATATGACAGGTGCACGGGAGTTATTTTCAGAGCTTGCAGAGCGGGCACTTGATATTGATATTGTACTAGGAGATTACCGTAGTGTGAGAGCTATTGGTGTGGGGAATGTGACCTTTGAGAGGGAGTAATTTCCTCCTTTGAAGGTCACGGATGTTTTGTATGTTTCAGGGATGAAGAAGAACTTGATTTCAGTGTCTGCTATGGAGGAGAATGGGTTTGACATCAATTTCTTAGGAGGGCGGGTATTGATGCATCCCAGGGGAGCTTCCATCACTTCAGCCAAACTGATTGGAGTATGCTCTAGGAAACTATACAGGTTCAGTTTTCAGTTGGCTGGAGCATTGGTGAGTAGCAAATATGGTAGCACTCACACTAGTACCACCAATAGTAGAGACTTATGTGAGTTATGGAATTGTAGGATGGTGCATATGAATCATGGAGCTTTGAGAGTTCTGAGGGAGATCACTATAGGAGTTCTTGATTTTAGTTTCAAGCATTATGAAGTCTGTAGAGGGTGTGCTTTCGGCAAGTACACCAAGTTACCATTTCCAGCAAGCGACAACAAATATACAGGTATACTAGACTTGATTCATACTATTGTTAGTGGTCATATGTATTATGTGTCCTTGGGCGTTTATGAGTATTATGTTATATTCATTGGTGAATACTCTAGGAGGACTTGGATATATTTCCTGAAGACCAATGGTGAGGTTTCTAGCCGCTTTAAAGAGTTCAAAGCTCTTTTGGAAAAGCAGACAGGTAGGAAGATTCAGGTCTTGAGGTCAGACAATGGTGGTGAGTATACTAATGGTAGGTTTTTTGACTTCTGTGCACAGGAGGGAATTAGGAGAGAGTTCACGCTTCCTTAAAACCCCTAGCAAAATGGGGTGTCTGAAAGAAAGAATAGAGCTATTGTTGGGGATACTAGAGCGATGATTCATGATCAGGGGTTGCCTTTGTTTTTGTGGGCTAAGGCCTGCAATACTATTGTTTATATTTAGAACATGAGTCCTCACAGAGTATTGGGGAATATGACTCTAGAGGAGGCCTTCACTGGAGAGAAGCCTCACATGGGACATATTTTTATATTTGGATGTCTCACATATTATTATATCCTGAAGGAGCAGAAGACGAAGCTGGAACCCATGGCAGAGAAGGGTATCTTTATGGGTTACAAAGAGATTTCGAAGGCCTATCGAATCTTTATTCCTTCTAAATGGAGAGTGGAGATTAGGAGGGATGTAAAGTTCGAGGAGGACAGGGCCTGTCAGAGATCATAGGAGTATGATGAGAGAGAGTCATAGACTTCCCCTTAGCAAGGAGGTCAGGTTCAGGGAGTAAGACCTCAGGGTTCTGAATCGATTCGTACAGGAGTTACTTCAGTGTCAGTGACTTCTAAGGCACTAGCAGCGAGTTCACCAAGCACTTCTTTAAGGATTACATTGGTACATAGTTCACATGGCACTTCAAATAACACATGCACAGGTTCTTCGAGGACTAGTGTTGGTACAGGAACACCAGGTTCAGTTGGAAAACGTTCAGGTTCACTAGACTGGGGGGCAGAGGATGAGGTTCTGTATGGGGATGCTTCTTTAGGTAAGAGGAGGACCAAGTGGCTTCAAGACACCTCGAACGAAGCAGAGTCTGTTGGTCCTTTGAAGAGGATGAACAGGGAGATTGTGCCACTTGAGCGGTTTTGCAGTTATGTAGCCAAGGCTACCAACATTGTTGACTCTGAGCCTAATAGCTATGAGGAGGTATGGAGAGAGGCTATGGTGGAGGAGTATGCCTCTATAATTAAGAAAAATATCTGAGAGGTGATGCCTAGGCTTGAGGGCAAGTCAATTGTGACTTCTAAGTGGCTCTACAACATCAAGCATGTTGTGGATGGCAGCATTGCAAAGTTCAAGGCAAAGTTTGTGGCTAGAGGGTTCTCATAGATGAGAACTTCACTCCCGTAGCTCGGTACACTTCTATTCGGTCCTTTATTTCTATTGATGTAGAAATGGGTTGGAAAATCCATCAGATGGATGTGAAGACCGTATTTCTACGTGAAGTTATAGAGGAGGAGGTGTATGTTGAGCAACCACAGGGCTTTGAGGTACTTGGGCGGAAGACCCATGTATGTTGGTTGAGGCGAGCACTCTTTGGATTTAAGAAAGCTCTGAGAGCTTGGTATTCTAGGATTTATACTTACTTGCAGTAGATGGGTTTCATGAAGAGAGATGCAAATACGAACCTATACTACACTGTTGTAGGGGATGATCCACTCATTATTGTGCTATATGTTGATGACTTGTTCATTACTGGGCAAAGAGACTGATTAGTGGTTTCAAGGAGGATCTTGATATGGAGTTCAAGATGAAGGACATTGGGTTGATGCATTACTTTTTGGGGCTTGAGGTGTGGCAGGAGGAGGGGCATATCTTTCCTCGTGGGGTAGCGCATGTTGTGGATGTGTTGAGAAGATTTCACATGGCAGCCTGTAAACCCATGTCTACACCTATGATCACCTACTGGAAGAAGCTTCATGCTTTAGATTCTAGTTTGGTGGATACCACATTATATAGGTATCTTATTGGGTTCTTGATGTATCTGTTCAACACTAGGCCAGATATATGCTTTGCAGTGAACAGACTTAGCCAGTTCATAGTTGAGCCTAGGAGGGTGCACTGGGTAGCTATAAAGCACATTATTCGCTACGTGCAGGGGACTGTTGATTATGTTCTAGACTATAGGCGAGGAGATGGATTGAGGTTGGAAGGTTACACAGTTTCAGATTGGGTAGGGAGTGCTTCTAACAGGAAAATCACTTCAGGGTGTTTCTTTAGATTGGGTTCGACAATTGTGTCATGGTTCAGTCAAAAGAAAAAGTTAGTTTCTTTGAGCTCTTCTGAGGTTGATTATATGGCCGCTATTCAGGCTATTTGTGAGGCCATTTGGCTTCACAAGTTATTGTATGGACTATTTGATAATGATTTGAGATCGACAGATATTCATTGTGATAATCAGAGTTGAATTAAACTCGCGGAGAATACAGTGTTTCATGACAGGTCAAAACACATTGACATTAGATATCATTTCATCAAGGGCTATGTTCAGAAGGGGGCAGTGAAGTTGGAGTATATATCGACAGATGAGCAGGTGGTTGATGTTCTCACGAATTCCTTACCAAGAGGCAAACATGTCCATTTCAAGGACAAGATGGGTGATATCACTTGAAAATCGTACAAGAAAAATACATTAGGAAATGTCAAGAAGAAAGTACAAATAAGGATTTACAGGTAAGAAATACATTACATGATCTGAAAATTTTAACTTTTCCTAAGGTCAAGTAGGCAATTTTATCAAATAGCACATAGAAATCATTGACCCTAAGCGATCCGCGCGGCCTTTTCTTAGATAGTATCGAATATCATCGCAAATATCCCTTAGATAGCTACGCGGTCTTGGGTATGCGGAAAGTCACCACCAGGGACCACTTGGCACACTTGAAGAAGAATATTCCCACTCAAGCCAGCCAAGTACAACCACCTTGGAGGCACTTGAGGCCTTAAGTGCATCACACAAAGGAATCAACCTCCCATTCTTGTGTCAACATCCATCTTGTACCAATAGAGGGAGTGAAAATTTGAAATTTTCCTATAAAATACTACCATGGGAAGAAGAATATGAGAAAACTTTGTTATTTCTTGAGAGAAAAATAGCATTGTGTTTTCCAAGTAGCAAGGCATGGAAGGATTCAGTTGTTGGCCATCCAACACCTCAATCCAAGAGAAGAAGTTCACCAAGTTTCTGTTATTCTACCATCCATCGAGGAGAGATAGAGGCTTGTAAGAAGCTTAAAGGGAAGAGACCCCATTTCCTTCAATATTAGAGCTCCATAGCTCTAAGGATTCATTGCAACTAATTTAGCATCCTATTCTCTTATACCATCAATAACTAATAAAAGGGGAAGAGTTCTCCGTTTGGATTATTAGTGTGTTTGACTCGATTGAGCTTGTTATTGTACATGAGTATTTTGTTTCTTGTTTCTTCTTTATTGTAGCATGCTATTTTCTTTACTTAGTTTACTACATGTTATGGTGTTACACTAACAATATAACAAACCAATTGACCAGTTACTTTCTTGTAGGAAAGCAGCCTCCCCTATCAAGCACAATGTATTATGTCCTCCCATGCATCGAATACACTACAAAAGGAATGACGACTCCACTTCTTTGTTTCTTTTAAGCTAGTGGTTTTTGATTGCAGGTCCTTTCTCCTGCCTAGATTTGCTGCAAGATCATTCATGCTTTTCCTCAGTATTTTTTAGTCACCCTCAGTGAGAAAATTTTCTCAGAGAAGGCAAAATTTTCAGACACTGCAAATCCGCGCATGTTCAGCCTAGACAGATTCTTAAATCACACGCCTATGCGAAAATAAGTCGCGCGAAAGACAGTGAGCACATTTTTCACTGTTTTTTCTCATTTTTAGCAGATGTAAAGTTATTTGCAACCCATAATAAATTTTCCATCACTATGTTCTGGTGTTTCATGACTGGTTAGGATATTGTTTGTTGAAGTTTAGCTTAGCAAATAGTTTGTTTTAATTTTAGTTTTTTTTATCATCGCAAATCACACATAGTTTAAGTATGGGTGAGAAAGTGGCCTTCAATCCACAAATATTATCTGAACAAACTATTTTCTGGTAAAATACACCAAACACATAGGATAATTAGCGAAAAGTGAGTGGCCCATACATCCACGCATCTTTAGCTAGTTTTTGTTTTTTCAAATTTTTTGCATTAATTTAGTTCAATTTTTTACATTAGGATTGAAGACAAGGACCAAAATATCGAAAATAAGGAAAGTAATATTTTCCACCCTTGCACTTCTCGATGAGCCTGGGTATGCATATGAAAGCTTTATTAAGATAATTTTCCATCTCCCTATAGTGCAAAACTTAGTCTAACTAGGTAAATTGTAAGCGTCCCACCATCCGCACATTGTTTATATTCTGCAAGGAACAATCACACATAGTGCAATTAGAGAAGGATTTTAAAGGATCACCGCATATCCATATCTTATAACATTTGTGATTATACACTCCAAAGAACACATGAAGCATCGGTAAGCACCAGACCAAAAGGAACCTAGTGTGTTGGGACCTTTGTCGTCTTCTTAGAGTTGCTTCACCAAGGCACACCTTAAGAAAATTAGGACTCCCTAAAACTAACCACTAATGTAACTCACTAAATTCTCCCCACAGGGGCTACAAAATAAACTATAGTTCACATTAGGACCATTAGGGGTAGGCATCAAATAAGCCACCATGGTCATTCTACATTTTTGAAACATAGATGTTGAGTTTTTAGGGAGCTTAAAATCCATCTATCCACCCATGGAACAGAATTCCCGAGCGCTACAGAGACCCGTTTTAGAGGGGGTTAAGCTTAGGCCCAGTAATTGCGGTACTCTTTGGGGCTACCTGTCCCATCTAGTGCTTGGTACTGGTAGCTGAATACCAAGAAGCTCAAGATTTGAATGCTCACGTGGAACGACAGTACATTAGTGGCAAAATCTAGGGCATCCTTCCCTATAGGTGATGGTGCAGGCAGCACTAGATCCTCATACCTTTACCTTGGTCGATTCTTTGGCTGCTAGAAGGAATCACGAGTTATTTCTGGACATTAGCCCCAGAACCCATCAGAAGATATATTTACAAGGCCCAGTTAAATTTGAGAGTGTGAGGACGATTAGGTCTGTCAGTGTCAGAATATGCATTTTTCCATCAGTGATCAAAATCACTCTTTTCATATTCATTTTAGGTGTCCCATTAAGAATTTTTTTTTTTATCATTCCATTAGTTCATGTAAAAAATGTATTCACTGATGGTAGCCCAAGTCATAAAGTCTCACTCTCCCTCACAAATGATCATTTGTTGGCCCACCTTCATGTCTTGTTGAGCATAAAAGTAATTTTGAAAAGCTCAGTTCACTATGTCTTATGTCAGTCAAAGTCAACCATGGAGTCAGGTCCTTCAAGGACCCATTAGGTCATTAGTTTTCATTGTTCAAGGTCCAAAAATGCACCATTTCATCTCAATAAGGTCATCAAAAGGTGTGAGAGTGAGTCAATAAACATTTCATTATCATCTGCAGAGGATTCTCAACATGTAAATATGATATTTTTAAATTTGTGATTATGGTTTCAAGTATGATTTTCATATTCAAATGTAATTTTATTCAAAAATAGAGTTTTAATTTATTTCATTTTTATGTAATTTTATGCTTCCTATATGTAATAAGTTACTCTCCAAAAGCTTCCAACTCCAACTTCATATGCCAAACTGAAGACCACCAAATCAAAGTGAAAAGTCAAAGAAAAAAATATATTCAACATGCTTTCAAAAAAGTGAAAAGAAACATAGGAGAAGTGGGTTTTTGATCTAAATCAAAATTATCTCAAGTATTAAAGACTCTTAGACATCAATTTGAAATTCATTTGCCTCCTATTCTATCGAGCAAACACTTGAGGAGAGCGAATTTTCGATTTTCTGGGAAAAATTGGAGAAAAAACTAAGCAGAGGGTGCATATTCTGAAGGTGTTTCACACAGAGAGAAGAATTTGCGCACAGATAGAAGGTGTTGTGCACAGCCTTAACGCGCTTCTCATAGCCTTAAGGCATTGTGCATATGTCCAAAAAAGCCCAAAACACTTTTAAATTTTCCCAAATCACCTCTAGAGCTACAACATCGATCTCATTAGCCTCTAGCAAGTAAAGGTCCAAATCCATCATTTCTCTCCTCCTTCAAAGTTTATTGGTTGGTGTTGCATAATTTTCTTGAAGAATTTGGTGTAAACTCACTTAAAACCCTATTTTTCCTCCCTAACACTCATAACTCCTAGAACCCATTTCCCTTACACTCTCATACCCTTTCCACATTGCAAATACTCTTTCCCAAAACCTTTGTTATTACAATCCCTGTCCTTAAGATTTTAAATCCTAAAATACTAAGCCCTAGGTGCTCCTTTTACCTAGGCTCCTAATCCCCAATTCCCCATCCTAATTCCCATCACACTATCACACCTTTTCCCTTCCCCCATTTCTCATATCCCTAACACTATCTCCCACAAATTTCCCTTTCCCCATTTCCTATCCCCAAAAGTCACCTTCCACATTATCATATACTTACCTAGGGTTTTGGACATAAAAAAACCATGACAGTAGAAGAAGAGCATAACATACCATGCAGTGAGGAAGAGGAAACAGAGGCTAGGAGGCCACATAAAGGGAGTAGGATAATCAAAATTGAACCTACCAGCATGTTGTGCTGTACAAACAACCCTTACCATTCATATTTTATATTAATTTTTAACAAGAAATGGGTCCCCTTTTCTTTGAATAGTTATAGAATCAATAAAATGTTTTGAGAAAATATGATCTATCATGAAATAGAATCGAACCCCAACGAAAGAGGATTTATTTAACAAAAAATAAAAAATAAAGCATAAAGTCCTTTATCGCATTTCGCATATTCAAATTATAGAATCAATTGTGTTATCATTCAACCCTGATTTTCGATTAAGTAATCGCAAAAGTGCATATTGCATGAGCATGAGTCCAAACCTTCCATTTCAAAAAGTTTTGATGTGATAAACCCGATCGTAATTGCAGATTGGTGAAGTCATATCACATCCTTATGCATCCTTTTGAAAAGTTCCGATGCGATAAACTCGATCGTAATCGCAAATCGGTGAAGTCATATCACACCTTTATGCACCCATTTTGAAAAGTTCCGATGCAATAAGTTGAATCGCAATCGCTCATCGCTAAAAACACATAACTCATATCCAAAGACACTCCACTAAAAATTTGTGATGCGATATCATTATTTCAAAAAAGTGCTTCCCGTAAAAGAAGAACATTAAATAGATCATTTATATAAGAAATGCCAATAATTTAATATGATCAACCCGCTATTCATGCCAGCTCATAAATAATCGCAAATCGCAGATATAAAATGGAAATACTTAAAATATTTGAGACTTCCGATCTCTGATATATGATTATCGTTGATCGGAAAATTTGAAAAGTCATGATATGAACGCTTTACATGGACCGTTATAAATGTGCGATGAGACAACCCACAATGGCATTAAAATCTCATATTATATGAGGAAAACATTAAAAGATAATCATGGTTGAAATCCTTCGCGGATTTCATCTTCGATGGAATAATATTTCTTTAATCTGTCATCTTTGTTGTGATTAAATTCCATTAGCTCCTCTCTGTTTTGTATTCATACTTAAAATAAATTTTCCATCATTCTGCTAATTTGTTCCATTGTGCAGACCTGAGAAAAACCTATGAGTCATGAAAATGTCTAAGAAATCTAGAAAAGCGAAGATTCCCGTCATTCCAAAAGATCAACCAGCTAAATTGGTATTAGTAACCGATACTACCTGTCTGGGTCTCAAAAAAACTTCATGAGAGGGAGTTTACAATCTACTGGAAGCAGAAGATCCAACTATAATATCAGAAGAAGAGCCGGAGGCAGATTCAGATAAAAAATCAGAAAGAAATCTTAAGGAATTGGCGAGCTCCTATCTTCACAAAGTAGCAACTCGCGCAAATGTTCTCCCATATAATGATTTGGTAAGATGGGTAATAGAAAGCATCAATATAACAGACAGAGCGTTCTTTACAACAGACGATAGGATGTTCGGGTCTTTCAAAGCAGAAGACATCAAGAAGATGTATCACCTACCAGACCCTCAGAAAATCTACAACAAAGAATTTTTGGAAGACTTCGCCAAAGAAAATGAAGTGGAGTCAAACCCCATTAAATATTGGAGGCATTTTCTAGAAAAACATAAGCATGAATCTTCAGGTATGTACTCCGTAGAACCTGTCAAACTAGGAGGTAACTCCTCAAATCAGAATGTGTATTAGCTGAAGAATGTACATGCATTTATACATGGAGGTGAGGCTATTGGGATTCATCTCCCAATGACTCTTGGCCTTCCTTATTTCCTAATATTATTTATTATACAAAATTACATATCCACACCCATCCCATAGGATTAGGTGTCAACATTCCCCCCTTTAATCCGAAGGGATGTTGGTGAGTCCAAGCATCGATCTGAACTTTTCAAACTTTTCTCTTCCAAGTGCTTTGGTGAAGATGTCAGCAGTTTGCTCATTTGTGGAAAAATGATGTAGATGGATGGTTTTGGCCTGAACATGATGTCGAATGAGATGGTACTTTGTATTGATGTGCTTTGTTCGATCATGGAACTTTGGGTTCTTGGCCAACTTTATTGCAGAAGTGTTGTCGATCATGAGTGGAGTGGAATACATTTGTTTCATCTACAAATCTTCCAGGATTTTCCGGAGCCACACAATTTCTTTTGTTGCTTCAGCTGCTGCCACATATTCTGCCTCGGTCGTGGAATCTGCTGGAACTGACTGTTTGCGTGATCTCCATGAGACAGCGCCTGATCCAAGACTCATGGTGTAAACTGTAGTAGACACCCCTGTTTCTTTGTCGCCATCAAAGTCTGAATCAGAGTATCCGATCAAGCTGAAGTCGCCTACCTGTGTATATTTGAGTCCAAAGTCTTGAGTCCCCTTCAAGTACCTTAGCACTCTTTTTGCAGCAGACCAATGTCCTTCGCAAGGTTTTTGCATGAACCTTGAGAGGATTCCAACAGCAAATGAAATGTCGTCCGGTGGAAATGATAATACTTCCTACAAGCCGTCTATACTTGGCCGCATCCTCAAATTCCTTCCCTTCAATAGATGTGAGTCAGTTTTGTTCCATTGGAGTGGTTAAGGGCCATTGGAGTGGTTAAGGGATTACATTCATCCATGCCAAACTTGTTCAAGAGATCTCCAATGTACTTCTTTTGAGAAAGAAATATAAATTTAGCATGTTGAATTACTTCAATACCCAGATAGTAATGAATATGACCCAAATCAATCATTTCAAAACCTTTCTTCATTTATTTCTTCATGGATGCAATATAGCTCTCATTGTTTCCTGTTATCAAAAGATCATCTACATATACCACAAGATATACAATTGTTTTTCCAACTTTCTTAACAAACAAAGTTGCATCATCAAGATCAAAATGTTTGAAGTCAAGTTTCAAAATATGCTCGGTTAATTTCTCATACCAGGCTCGTGGTGCTTGCTTGAGGCCATACAAGGATTTTATAAGCTTGCAAACTTTGTGTTCTTGACCCTTTACAACAAATCCTTCTGGTTGGGACATATAAACTTTCTCCTTTAGATCTCCATTCAAAAAAGCTATTTTTTCATCCATCTGATGGACTTTCCATCCATTCTGAGCTGCTAGGGCAAAGAGAGTCCAGATGGTGGTCCATTTTGCTGTGGGAGCAAAATTTTCTTCATAATCGACTCCTTCTTTTTGTGCAAAACATTTTGCCACAAGCCTGGCCTTGTGCTTGTCAAGTGAGCCATCTGCTTTATACTTGTTCTTGTAGACCCACTTACAGCCAATTGGTTTCGTTCCCAAAGGCGGATCAACCAGCTTCCAATTGCCATTCTTTATCAAGGCATCATACTCCTTCTGCATCGCTTCTTTCCATTCATCATGAGAAGCGGCTTCTTTGAAGGAAGTTGGTTCATGATCTGTAGACAAACTCATTTCACAGTTATAAGCAATATCCATATCAACAGGGGAATCCGAATTATCTACATCACCTTCGATTTCTTGAGTGGAACTTCTTGTTCCTGTTTTTCCAACCTCATCAGGATGAACATCTTCCAGTGTCTTTGTCAGCCATTTGGGAGGACCTTTCTGAGATGGCCCAGGCTGGTCACTTGACTGAGTTGGGATTGATTCAAGATTCAATCTCCCAATTCTGTCAATCACATCATTCAATGTGTCATTCGTGGTTGTTTCTTCATGTGGGGGAGAGAGTGCTTCAGGACATGATTCCACAGTTTGATTCAATATAGGAATCCCCCCTTCAAGATGTGGAATCTGATTGTCAAATTCTTGGAAAGACTTTGCATGTGTGAATCTATCCAGGCGATCAAGTTGCCGCTCAACAACCTTGTCACTCTTGGAAGATTCAAGGAATATGACATCTCTTGCTATTACAAACTTCTTATTTTCTTCATCATAGAGACGATATCCTTTGGAGGTATTGGAGTACCCCAAGAAGATACATTTTCTACTTCTAGCACCAAGTTTTTTCCTTTGACCCTTGGGTATCAAGGCATAACAGGTGGACCCAAAGACCCTGAAATGCTTTACCGAAGGCATGTGGCCATGCCACATTTCAAAAGGAGTTTTGTTTCTAATTGAACTTGAAGGACACCTATTCTTTATGTAAACAGCACATAGAACTGCATCAACCCAAAACATCAATTTTACATTCTTGAAAAATAACATGGAGCGGACCATATTTAAAATAGTTCTGTTCATTCTTTCAGCTACACCGTTCTGTTGTGGATTATATGGCACAGTTGTTTGATGTTTGATTCCATGTTGACGAAGATAATTTTCAAATTCATTTGAAGTGTATTCTTTTCCATTGTCAGTACGTAGAGAGCCAACATTAGTTTGTGCATCATTTTCTATTCATGCATGAAAATTATTGAATGTTTGAAAAGCATCAGACTTGTTCTTCAATAAGTAAATCCAACACATTCTGGTGTAGTCATCAATAAATGTCATCATGTATTTATTTCCATTTGCAGAAGCAATAGGCATAGGGCCACATAAATCTGAATGAACAAGCTCAAGTTTTCTATGTGCTTTGGAGTGTGAATCATGAAATGGTTGTTTGCTATGCTTTCCTAGAATACAAACATCACATTCCTTAGGTTTTCTAGGAATTGTAGGCAGTCCATTAACACCATTTTTCTTCAACAAACGAAGGCTTTCATAGTTTAAGTGTCCAAATCTAGCATGCCATAAAATACTTGATGGGAATGTACCTTCATCATGATGTGAACTGAATGCAAAGTTTTGAGCATGAGTAGATGAACCTTTCAGCTTCAAGAGTCTCCCTTCTTCTATTCCCTCCATGACAAGTGAGTGATCTGATGCTTTTCTGACCTCTGCCTTGCCATCAAACAAGTGAATTGAGTGTCCTTGCTGCCAGATTTCGACCAGGGACAGCAAGTTTCTCTTCAACTCCGGGAGGTATAGAACCTCATGTAAGATATGATCAGGAAGACCAGGCAGTTTAAGCCTGACTGTGCCAAGCCCTGATGGCTTGAGTTTGGATTTATCTGCGAAATATACTGCTCCATCAACTTTGTCAGTGAATTCTTCAAAAAAATATTTTCTAAATGTCATGTGACATGTTTCTCTTGAATCTAGCAACCAATCATCTCTCCATGAAGTAAATGAAACATCAAATAAGTCTTCAGTTACTCCATTGTTACAATGTGCTAGAACATAATGAGTGGATTCAGGTGCTTTACCTTTGTCTTTGTCATTAGTTTTACCTTTGTCTTGATTTTTTTGCTGCTCAATTTTCTCCCATGGTGTTTTGCATTTGGATGCATCATGTCCATCTCTATTTCAACGTGTGCAATGAAGATTGGATTTGTCAGATTGTCTGCCCCCCCTTTCTATGAAGTTTCTTCTTCCTCTTCCTCTTCTGCCACCTCTTCCTCTGGATGAATCTGGAGCATGACTATTTTCTCTATGTGCCAAGTATGCAGCCTCTTCGGAAGATGAAGGGACTGTCATCTTCCCAAAATCTTTCTCTCTTTCTGCAAACTTTTTCTTAGGTGTATCAAAGGTGATATGCTCAAGGTTCCCACTTGCTTGCAAAGACTCAAGATAATGTGAGTAAGTCGGATATAATGCCTTAACATATGCTATGAGAGGTATGTCCATTTTTACACCAGTGCTATCAATATCATGCATGATCGATCTAACTTCTGAAGCTAAGGCAAGGGGATCATCATTCTTTATTTCAAGACTGAACAACTTAATCATCAATTGAACATTTTCTAATTCTGAATGTGAGTCATAGAGTTCTTTTAGCTTGCTCAAGGCATCATAGGAATTTGAGAATGATGAAATTTGGTGACTCACCTCTTCATTTACGGAAGCTGCAATCAAGGCATAGGCCTTGCAGTTCTTGTTTTCCCAAATGGCGAGCTCTTTCTCTGAAGTGGGCTTTGCTGGTGGATTTCCTTCTTGTCCTTCACAGATTCCTCTCCACAAATCATTAAAAATGAGTGTGTGTTTAATCTTCCGAGACCATTCAAGATAGTTCTCTTTGCCAGAGAGAACCACCCCAACAATAGAGATGAGAGAATGCATTAGTTTGCTGGAAAAAATTCTTTTGAAGAGGAAACAACTCTGCTAGAAAAATTTCAACTCTGGAAATTTTTCTTAATTAAAGGGGACAAAAACTCTTTGCTGGAAAATAGACTGAATTTAAAAGGACACAAACTCTTTGCTGCAAATACTGAATTCTGCACAAAAAAAATATATGTATATTTTTTTTATTTATTTTTTTGAGAAAAAATTTATATGAAAAAATGGTGGAGGGGGAGGTATTGTTGATAAATGGGGCGCTGTTATATATGGGCAGTATTTTATAAAGGAGACAGTATTATGAGTGATGGAGGGGCAGTATTATAAAGTGGTGGAGGGGCGGTATTATGAAGGGCGGAATGGTATTGAAGGATGGGAGGGGGTGAAATTTAAAAGGTGGATTGGTATTAAAAGATGGGAAGGGCGTATTAAAAAATGGGCAGTATTGAATATTATGAAGGAGGGGCGGTATTAAATGGTTGGGGGGAGGTGGTATTGAAATAGAGGTATTACAAACAGAGAATGGTATTATATATGCAGTGGAGGGCGTATGATAGCGTGAAGGGGGAGATGTATTATATATGCCAGCGCAACTATGGGACGGAACGTGTTACATATGGGAGGAGGGGAGCAGTATCTAACAAAATAGATATATACCACGATGTATACCACGCTGTGTTAACTGGAGTAGATAGCGTGTAGTTTGGAGCGGTGTTTTAATATGACGTGGCGGTATTATGAATAGAGGCAGCGTTCTTATGACAGTCAGTGTAATGGGAGAGCCGCCTTGTATGGGGGTGCGACTGTGAAATGGGAGAGCCGACTGCAAAATGGGAGGCAACGTATTATGTATTCGATATATGATATGACAGTTGGACAGTGTAATGGAGTTAAAAAACATGGAGGGAAGGGCGCATAGGATGTAGCAGGGATAGGGTAGATATGGAGATAGGGTATGCGCAGGAAGAGTGTGTGCAACGTGTTAAAAAATGGAGGGCGGAAATGATATTGACAGCGCTGTGTTGTATTATGAATATGGAAAAGCGTTGTATGAAATGATATCGAATTGACAGATGCTCCTATCCTTTCATGTTGTGAGGTGGGAGTTATAATGGATAGCGCAACCGTGTGTAGGATAGCAGAGCCGAGCGTGAGTTGCAGAGGGTATGAGCGAGGGAAGGAAGCGCTGTTTAGGGAGATAGCAGGTAGGGGAAATGGGTGAGGCGATAGGTATGGAGAATGGAGGAGGCCAAAAGGCCAAATGAAAATTTTGGAATGGGATCTTTGCAGGGCTGCAATTTGCAGTGTTTCAGGAACTGCAGGATTGCAGAATCTTCAGGAGCTATAGGAGCTGCAAATGTCAGAGCTATGCAGAGATAAAAAAAAATGGAGAATAATAGTATAGCAATAAGTAGGAGCAGCAAAAACTATTATTAAAAATTGACTGAGCAAAGGAGAGGGAGTTACACCATAGGCAGAAATGCCAATAGTGGGGCTGGCTCTGATACCATGTCAAACCAGGAGGTAACTCCTCAAATCAGAATGTGTATTAGCTGAAGAATGTACATGCATTTATACATGGAGGTGAGGCTATTGGGATTCATCTCCCAATGAATCTTGGCCTTCCTTATTTCCTAATATTATTTATTATACAAAATTACATATCCACACCCATCCCATAGGATTAGGTGTCAACAGAACCCTTGGCATCTCCTTATTGCTATGTTGCAACTATGATGTGTAGATTATTTGGAACCGTCAACTCAGAAAAATTTTCTATTGAGATGGTACCTTTAATTGAAGCCGTTGTTAACTCCTACATCATGGATTGGGCAACCACTTTATCTGATAAAATGGCAAGAAAAATCCTCGATTATAGGAAAAATTGGTTTGTAACTACCCGGATAATACCCCCATTTTACATGAGTGCTTATATCATTGACACCATATGTTTCAACTTTAAATTCCCTATCTTAGGCTAGAAGTGGACTCCTCAAAGCCCGATTCCTATCCACATTTATCACAAATATCTGTGGAAGGCCTATTACAAAGACCATATATACAAAATTTGTCATGGATTTATCTTGCCAGTTCATCAATTTATATTCAACAAACCCGCTCCAAGGTTATCCGATGAGGCCAACATTGACCTAACCTCAATCGGAAGCTGGTTTGGAGAAGAAAAATTCACCTATATCTAGATATTCGGAAGTATCATTGATCCTCATGTTCTACCCTTGTACATTCCTGATAAATTGTTAGCCCAAGAAATAGCTTATAAAATAACAGAAAAAGGGATGTCTATAAATCTAAATAATTCTAAGAAGTTGATGTGGCCTACATTTCCCCTCCAATGTGGATCTTTTTCTCTACATGATTTTAAACATGCAGAGAAAGAAGCCCAAAAAACAAAAGACCTCAGATTGGAAACCATCCCCAAAAGACAGTATGATCCAAAGAAAGTTCCCTATAACTTTACATATATGGTACAGGTTGCTAAATTTGAACTTGAAGATGCTGATTTTGATGATATATTTGCCTCGGCCGAAGGATTTTCACAGGTTAAATATTTAACAAATTTAAGATTTGGAGCAAGTGGCATGGAAGAGTTCTTACAGTTCAGAAACAAGAGACTACTAACAATACCTCTTGATTAGTTGAGAACTACTCTACTGCAACAGGAAGAAAATAGTGAAGAGAAGAATACAGGAAGTAAGGTTGACATTCAAACTGAACAGGAAAAAACAGGTAAAAAAGATGGTGATTCCTCTGAAATGGATATACATGATCATTCAAATTTATTGAAGGAATGGGAACAATTTGATCGGAAAATCAAGAGTCAAAATGATTCCCAGAATGCGTCTACAATGCAATCGCCCACAACAAAACAACCTTTAGTCACCAATGTTACAGTCGAAGGAACAGTCAGCAATACTAATAGACAAGATGTTGAGATTATTCCAGAAAATCCTTTTGAAGAAATTATATTAAAAATTTAAGATATACCACCCCTGGATGTCTTTTATAGTCCAAAGCATAGGGATGTAGCTAGAAAACAAAGAAAGAAAATGAAATTTGATTAGGGTCTATTTTCATCTCCCGAAGTCGAATTAATGGATGTTGTCTGGAAGGACTCTGAAGTTAATCCCTCAGAGGATTTAACTAAATTATCTCAATATGTGGGGGCTTATACGACAACGAAAATGGACAAAGCCTCTGAAGTCAGTCAATTGATAAAGGAAAAATATCAAAAGATAGCACTGCTGGAAGAAAAGGCAACAACAGATCAACAAAAAATAACATAGCTAGAACAACAGCTAATTGAAGAAAGTAAAAAGATTGAGCAGCTTAAAGAGAAACTGAATGTTGAGAAACAAAATCTTGACCATCAAGCTATACATAAAGAACAACAACTATCACAATAACTAAACAAATTACAGGTAATGCTTCAAGAGGAGTGTTAGCAACCTATAATATAGGGGTCATAATTTTGACTTGACAGTTGATAATCTTGTAAATCTGTACATACTTTGCCTTCTGCAAGTTGTATTCACATATTTTGTAAAAAATAAAATAAAAAAGAGGGTAAAAAGTCCTAAAAGAATAATCCAAGGACTTAGAAAAAATAAAAGACCCCAAAAGAAAAATAAATAAAAATGAAAGTGTGCAAGCATAAATGCCACTACTTTTTACTTTTTGACTGTGGCAGAGTGTCAATAAATGCCATAGTCCATGATGAGTTAAACAGTTTAATCTTAACTTGTCATTTTTCAATTTCACTTGTTATAGATAGAGAATAATGAGTTGTCATACTGTTTAATAATGACAATTCAATAGTTAGGTAGAGAAATAAAATCAATCCAACAGTTTAATCTAGATTCATGGATGAAATAAGTGTAGAATTAGATAGTTTTACTTGCTTTCATAAAAAATAAATGCTGTGAAGGTTGCTAGCTTAAATGCACCTTACTACAAAGGAAGAAAAAATGTTAGCATGGTAAGCTGGGTAGGTAGAAGAAGGTGAAAAGTCTCAATGTAAATATCATTCATCATGGGCTGCCAAATAACTAACGTCCCCTTCCCATAGTCATGAAACATTCTAAACTATCAGTCAGAAAGGCTCAAGGCATTTCCGTGAATTTTGTTGGGACCGGACCCAAGGCTCTATGACTGATCAGTTAAAAGTTTAAAATGTCTATATTAATCCCTTAATCACATCATTATTCCATTCATGCATTCATTCCCTTGAATAATCCTAAGTAAAACTCCAATTTTACTTAAAGGCATTATAATTCCCATTTGATTAACTTCCTTCATCATTTGAAAGCATTAAACCCTTAAAATTACATTATATCTTAAGTTAAAGTGATAAGATCAATGCAAATTATCTTTTGAAATTCACTTTACTTGTTATGTTTATGTGTTTTGAGTATACCTTGTCCTATTTTCATATTAACCTTAACTTATGTATTAACTCCCTATAGAAATGACTTTTTCCTATAGTATATAACTCCTTTTTATATAATAAACCCAAAAACCCACTTATTATAATTTTAGCCGAAGTTTATAATTCCCACATGTTTAATAAAAACCCACATTATAACCCCCTTTAGCTAAAATATATCTTTATATAGTGTCCTGCCCCTATGGTAATTAAATCACCTTGGTTTAATTAACGATATAATAAAAATATATGAAAAAACCTTTAAAACATGCTTTATATATGTTTTAAGCAAAAATATCGAAGTTTCATTTAAACTAAACTTCAAAGCAAAAAAAAACCATTCATTTGTTCATTTTCCCTTACCCGACTCATCTAACCCAAGGTTAAACCCTAACCTAACCCTTTTCTCCCCGATACATATCCCATACCCCAATTGCTAACTTGGGTTAAATCCCTTTGATAACCCTCCCGACCATGTTTCCTATATACAAAGTCTATTTGTATATAAAACTTAACCATATCCCTTTCTCCATCGGATTTAATTTCAACCCTTTGATCTCCAAATCCCATTTAAATCCAACGGTTGAAAATCAACGCGAAAGTCTAATACATCTCCATCCCTCCCCCATCGTGTAAAATAACAACCATCCGATCTTCTTTTATTTCCAAGTTCCTATGGCCCAAAATGAACCCGATGACTTACCTTTCCCCGCACCTTTCCTTTTGATCGTGACCGTTCACTTGTTGAAGCCAGATCCGACGGCGCTAGTTCATTTTCGCGCCCATAAAGTAATCGACTGATGTTTTGGAAAATTCGCGCGATATGTGTTGTTTTCTGAAACCACCCTGTGTCGACGTGTCTTGATATGATTGGATTGCATTCAAAAAGTGATTTACTGCTTACCGCTCTGGAGTTGCGCAAATACCACCCAGTGGTATTCTGAAACCACTCCTGCCTAACCTTTATTTAATTTAATTTAAATATAGTTTAAACTATGGTTTAATACATTAAAACCCAATGTTTTCATAACATTTCACCTATTCATGCTTTTAACCTGTGAAACCTCCGCAGAGCCTATTTTCATATAATTTTCACCATTGTGTGCCATTACACCTTTGAAAGCCTATGTAGAGCCATTTTCACCATTTTCAAACCTACCAGCGCCATTTTCAAGCTAGTTTCCTTGCAATTCAACCACGAAGAGCCAAAGTACCCTCTGATATATCAATTCAGTAGAATTGAAGACTACGCACAACCGTGAAACGTCTTCGACCACAATTATACCTTTTAAAGGCATTTTTCGTCAAACTTCACCAGAAAAGCTTAAATTTCCAAAAGAAAAAGCACCAATTTTCAATTATTTCCTGTAATTATTTTAATTACCCACACAGAAATTGCAAAAAACATCCAAAGTACAGGAAAAACTCTGTCAAATTTTCCCCAGAATCCCTCATTTCCGTTTTTGCAAGTTTTATCCATACCCTGGTCTTTTTCGCTGCTGGAATTGATCATAACCTTTATTATGAGCATTAAAACCCCCTTTTCATCTGAAACTTTGCTCAGAACCATATTTTACCAGAGATATTCTCCAAAAATACCTTGTTTCCAATAGAAGAACTTAGGAAACAGTCTAAGCTTGCTCTGTTCAATTAAAAAATGACAAGGAAAAAAGTAACCCCCAAATCAGGAGGTCCAAAGCCTCAAAAGAAAGCCTCTACTAGAACCCCTCAGCCTGAATCTTCTAAACTTGATAAACCCACCCTTGCACTCACTACTGATTCCACAGAAGTTGTCAGACCTGTCCAACCTCCAGTTATTTCACAAGAAAATAGTGCTCTGGTTGACCTTGACTACAAAATATTGGACCCTTCAATAGAATTCAATTTACTTGATGTCTATAACCGGTGTTTTGGTAAATCTGTAGAGAAAGGTGATAAAGATATAACAGTCTGGGATTCCAATCTTCCAAAGTACATAGTCCCTCTTACTCATTTAGCCCCTGATTTTGTCAGATTGTGTCATTCCTATTATCTTCCAGACCAAAGGTGCATTGTCAATAAAGACAGAGAGGTCATATTTTACATCAATGCAGAATCCATAAACTCTATGCTGCAACTAAATCTTGACCCCAATGCTGCTTCATTGTCAATAAAGGATTTAACTCAGCTTTACTTAGACCTTGATTTTTCTTCTAAGTTCAAAGTCTTCCAGAATTTTTGTCCCAAACAAGTTGATATCCCTAAGCTCAATCCTCCATTTGATACTTTTGATTTCCAAATGAAACTAGACAGATTGTCTCCATGCTATCATTCATACTAGGATATAACAGTGATGAATTCACTGATGTTGCTATCCTAGGTTTTCTGTCTACTCTGAGTCCTGGCCAGTCTCCTTCCTTTGTGTACAATTTTGCCAAGTTCATTGCAGAAAACATGCACTATCAATTGTCTAGATTGTCAGAAGAAGGAGTCTTTAGATATACCTCATATATACTTCATCTCTTTTTGTATTATCAAGCAAACAAGTTTCCTATTGAGTTTCAGAAGATAGATCCAGAAGGGAATGTACTTTCAGTTGTGTTTTGGTCATCAATTTTGAGAAAATGGAACAGAGAATACAACTACGCAGACTTTAATGACTTGTTTTTAGTACTTGCTATGAATTTACTGAATAAAGAACAGACCCCTAGAATTAATGAAGAAACAAAGAGGATCCTACAGCTATCTGAGAGCTGTAAAACAGGGGATTGGTACTTATACAAAAGTTACACAGAGATTAGAGTATATGGTTCACTCTTGGCCCCATATAAATTGCCAAGATTTGTGACAACAAGGATATTTGCTTTAGAATATTTGAGGCAGCTGTTAAATGCAGATGAAGTTAATTTCATAGCTTCTAGGAAAAAGACTCAATTCAAACTGAAAAATCAAGTTGGACCATTCATTGTGAACAACAGAGAAGCGGCAAATGAAATTAATGTCAAGTTGAAAGAGTATAAATTCCCATATAGTTTTATGTGGAATTATGATCCTCAGGGTACTTTAAGCATGATAAGATTGAAATGCAAGTTGTCTTCCTTCTTGCATGATCCCAAGCCCCAAATTGAAAAATATGCCAATAAAATTGAATGGGAGCCAAATAATTTATTTGATGATGACTCACAGGGCATGCAGGGAAACAATGGAAAAGAAAAACAGGTTGATCAAACATAGGTGGTTACAGTGAATAAAGAAACTGAAATTCCTCATAAAAGAAGCAGAAAGGAAGATAGTTTCACTGCTGAAACTATTCTAGATAAAAGATTCAGAATCCCCTATAGTAAGAAAATTAAATTGACTGATGAAGAAAGGGATAAAGCTATCAATGTTGAAGATAACAATGGTCATGAAACTGATGATGAAGCAACAAGGATAGTAACTTAAACTTCTAAAGAGCTTCAAAATGTCAAAATTGGAGCACAACAAAAATACACAGTCATGGTGAATAAACAAAAAAAGGTTGACATGCCCTCTTCTTCTAAAGAACCTGACAACACAGAGTCAAATATTCAAATCAGGTTTAGACAAATCAAAGAAAAGAATGAAGAAATAAAAAGTGAAGCATATTCCAAGTTCCTTAAAGAAAAGCCTGGGAATAAAGATAGACTCATTTCAGCTTTTGATTATTCTTAATTCAAACAAATTGGTAATGTCATTTCTCAAGCCCACAGTGGCTGATCCAAAAACAATTGCAGATTATTCAAAGACAGACCTTGAAGTTGATGCAGATGCTATCCATGAATTGGACCAAATAGAATTTCATAGGAGCAATTCAGAAATGCTATATTCTAAAATAGTCAATAAGACTATGAATTCTATCAGGCTTGAGAAAACATTGATAAACCTTCAAACTCAAATGAAATTGGATAAAGCCTCATTATATGCCAATAACTTGAATATCAAAGCATTAGAAGACTTGGTGATTGAATCAGGAGCTGATCCAGCTAACATTGAAGTTGCAAAGGCTTTAATCAAACAGAAAAATGAAGATATAGCTGCCCTCAAAAAACAGCTAAAATTTCCTCAAAGTGAAAATCCTTAGGCAAAATAAATCCTTCAGCAGAAGACAGAAAATGATGAACTAAAATAACATGTTCTAAAAATGACAACCTAGATAAAGGAAATGGAAAGCCAAATAGAAGCTTTCGTGCAAAAAAATGAAAATATGAAGAAAGCTCAACAGGTTGTTATTCCTAAAGTGATCCCAACTGTAAGTACGACTGTTCCATCTACATTGGCAGAACACTTGGAACCACAAGGAGCATTGGAAACTGTAGTGCCAATCACTTCTCATGACATCTCTGCCTTTTCTTCATCAACCTCACAGATAAACACAACAGAGGACAAAGTTGCAATAATCAGAGCCATGGAAGACATGTCTTTAAAAGATAAAGAAATACTCAGTTTGAAAGGCACCATAAAAAATCTAGAAACTTCTAAAAGAGATGCCTTAATTAATTCCAAAGGGCTGATAGATTACAAGAAAAATTAAAAATTATTCAACAATAGGTGAATCTCACAGATCAGGTTGCATACATAAAAAATCATTTATGGACAAAAATCATTGAAGGCATTCACTCACAATGGCCTTCTATTCAGATTATATATGAGAAGAAAGAGTTGCTACAGGCTGCAAATGCAAAAATTGATAAAACCAAGAAAGAAATTGAAAATAAGCCACCACAAGCAGTTCAACTCAGCATTTTTGAACAGCAAAAACAGGGAGGAATTAAAAGAGTTGAAAATTTCTGACAGAATAGAGGCCATCCTTCAAATTAAGAAAGTCCTGAATAAGAGAAACATGATGAATAATTTGGAAGACAGGTGTAAAGATATGAACTTGTCCATCACAAGATTTTGGGCCAAATACAAAGTATTATCAGAAGCACGCTTACTAGACATTCATGCATTAAATGAAAAATTAATGCCACAGAAGGATTATGATCATAAAATCAGAGCTCATGCTAAGGAGCAAGCTAAATAGCCTTTTCCACAAGGATCTCCAAGTGGCAAAGTACTACTTCAATATTTTGAAAATATATTCTTTTTGGAAAATTAAATCAAGCATATGTTCACAGTAAAGCCAAACTTTGCCAAATATACAGAGGCTGATGAAATTTATAGGAAACTAAAGAATATGAAGATCCCCGCAAGAATTCACAGACCTGATGTGAATTTGACACTTAAAGGGTAAGAAAATCACATAAAAATGTCATATTCTACTGTTACTTTATGGTGAAAAAATCATTGTCAAAGTGTATCAGGGTCAAAGTGTATCAGTAAAATCAAATTGTTACTGTTGGTCATTTTTTAATTACAACAATGAAACAGTGAAAAGAAGAGATAAATAATATCAGAGTTGAAAGTCAAAGAAAGGAATGTTCTACAACCACCTTCCACAAGAAGATGCACCTAATGCTAGCTATGCTCACAGCACATCAAAAATCAGTTTTGATAAGATAAACAGTTCTATTTTTCCTTGAAAAAGAGGACAACTTGCAAACTGTTTTGTTGTTGTCCCTCTTCTTATGTAATGTTTCCTATTTTTGCTTGAGATATTATCTCAAACTTTAGATATTTTGTAAGTAATTCAATTGTATAAATACTTCACTCGAAGTATTTTGTGTGGAATAAAATTTCTCAAGACTACTATAGTCATTTTGCTAGACATATTGAAGTTGGTGTGAGTCAATTAATGAAGTAGCAGACTGGAAATGAGATTATAGACATCATAACTAAGGATTCTCGTGGTGACAAGATAAGTCTCGTCTTCTTCCTGTTTTCAGTGTTTTTCTTTAAAAGTTTACATGCATTCATTTAATGTGTTTCTATTCTTTAATGATCAACTAAGGAGAAATTAAACATGATTAGTGATAATAAGCTCCATGTTTTAAACTAGTTGGAATTTTTATGTTTTTTTCTTGATAACCAGACCATAGAATTCTTAATTGCTCTAGGTCCCAGTTTGATTCCCTCCTTCAATCCTCTTTTCTGTAACTTAAGGATTCTTAAGTGCCCTTCTGTTCAAATTTCACCCATTCCATCAAAAAATCCTATTCAAAGCCTTAGAAGGTCATCTATCCTGCCCTTAGTACATTTGCATCTTTCAGTCTTATTTCCTAGCTCTAATTGCCTAGAGAGTTGACTCCATAGCACAATGTTCTGATAGATCCCTCTGGTTTACCTTGAAACATTTTTTATTCCCACCACACTTTCAAAACAAGTCCCACTTTCCACTCATAGCTAGCCTAAAACCCTTTACCAAAACAAAGCTAAATCTTTAGGAGAGATCCCTCTCCGGAGCACAGGAAGGCTAGATCCTGAATTCCCAAAGCGGTTCTTGGTTACCCCTGGTGTTCTTAACTACAAAAATCCTCATCCCACAACCTGAGAATTACTAGGGTGATAACATACTGGCGACCATACTGGGGAACTAACCACTCTCCAGTTTTAAGTTTAATCTTAAAGGAATATTTTTAATTATATCTTTTCTACTTCAAGATTGAGTTTAAAGGTTGTGGGTATTTTACCCAATAAACATTCTGGCTTCCAAGAAAGTCTACTACACTAGATCCAACCCTGACCCTAATCCTCCAGAGATAGTAGAGAATCTAGACCAGATAGGAAAAAAGAAGAAAAAACAAATTGATAGTTCTAAAACTGAAATACCTATGAGAAGAGCTGATTCTTTACCCAAAGAATTGGTAAGCTTGTCAGACATTGATTTTGACTTAAAGTTTGAAAAATATTTATTTAGAATAAAATCTGAATTGGATTTAAGAGAAATTGTTTTAGATCCAGTTTTTACTTCTTATGTGAGTGAAAAACACAAAATTATTTATGTTCCTACTAAATCAGATCAAACTGAAAGTAAAAGTCCAGTAAAAAGGGTAAGTGTCTCGAAAATTAAAGACATTGAAGAAGCAATTAAGTTAGCAATTTTTTTGTCTAAATTTAAACCCCCAGTTTCTGAGCTATATACAACAATCTTTCCAGCATCAGATTCTACTCTGTATGCTGCCACATCATTTACTGATTTTGTTGTGAGTTCACCTCAAGAGCCCATAAGCCCTGAGCTGCCTTTGCCCCATAGAATCATATACTCTTCATATCCACAATCCACTGCTAGTTCATCAACCGATCCATTCATCCCTGAGTTGCCCTTGCAGCCCAAAGTAGTATATCCATAATTTACCCAGCCCATTACAACTACCATTAGCCATACTACTTCTTTTTCATCCCCTTTGCCAAGCTCTTCAAGTACATCTATTGCAGTAACCAGCACTATCCCTATCACTACTACTGTACCTCCCAATTCAGCAAAAATCTAAGCCATGGCAGCCCGATATGCTCCCTTGGTCTTACCTCAAAATCTCCATGACATGCCCCAAACTACCAAAAAGATATTCCACTGTTTGATAATATTTCACAGATTACTGCACAGCAACATATTACTAGAATGAATGATTTCTGGGAAGGCTATGAGGTAGATGAATATGATGTCCAAATGAGGTTATTTTCTTAGAGCTTAATTGGAGAAGTAAAACACTAGTTTAAAAGTTTAAGAGCTGGTAGCATAGCAGACCTAGCTGCATTCCCTGGAGCCTTCCTAAATAAATGGGAGAAAAAGAAGAACCCTATGCAAATACTATCTGAGTTTGATGCTGTGAAGATAGCCCCAAATGAGTCTGTCCAAGACTTCTGCACCAGATATAACAGTGTTTACAACACCATTCCTGCAGACCTTAAACCCACTCCGTATTCCATGCTACTCAAATTCCCTGATTGCTTTGATGTAGACATGGCTTACCAACTCAGAGAAAGGGATGCAAATACTTTAGAACAAATGCAACAAAACGTTGTAGGTGTAGAAATCAACATACTTGCAAAGAAGGCCAAACTGAGAAACGAAAGAAGGGTTACTATTAAAGAAGAAGCATCTCAGTTAGATGGTAAGTTTGATTTAATTACTAAAGCACTAGAAAAATTAGTTGATAGACTGGATCAAATTGAAAGAAACCCACAATGGGACAACCAATCCCAGATCTGGAATCCCAATTACAGAAAAAACAACAACCCAGGGAAAGGTAAGGAACCTTCCCCTGATCAAAATATAAGAACCCCATTCCAAGAAAAATTTGCAGAAAGTTCACAAAACAGTGTTGATGAGGAGGAAGACATCAACATTGTTATGGGAATTGATGAAAACAATACCATTTTCCTCACCCAGGAGGACCAGGAACTCTTTGAACTTCAACAATTCAAAATAGAATCTGGAGAATCCTATGATTATAAACAAGGTTATGATTTTGTAATAAAAGAAATTCACAGTCAATAAAACCTTAGGAGCAAGAAAACCAATGAATCTGCCATAAAGAGTAATGCTCAAAACCAAAAAGAACAAAACAAAAAGAAGACTGATACTTCTAAATCAAAATTCTTGCAGATTCTTCTTAGAGATAACAAACCGAGTTCAAACTCGACCAGTCCTAAAACGTAGCAAGGCAAAAAAATTGTAGATATTACTGATGAGGTGGCTCAATCTTCTAAGGATGTTCCAAAAGCTAATACTCCCAAAGCCACCAATTCAACAAAAATCATTGAGCCAAGAATGAATCCTACTGACTTTAAAATATTAGATCCTAAACCTTCTATTGAGAATCCTAAAACTGACAAAACTCCTGTTAATCCTCAAAATATTCTTGAAAAAATTACTAAAGATAGCAGGAACCAAGAAACTCAGACAAAAGACAAGAGAAAAGCGCAAAACAAAGGTAAAACTATAGAAACTCAAGAAAAGTCATCACAAACCACAGTTCCCAAACAAGAAGTGATTCAAGCCATTAGATCTCAGCCAACATTTAATATGCAGTTTGAAATATCCAAGTTAAAAATAGATGTTCCCTTAGTAGAACTAGCTAAAAATGATTTGTATAGATCTATGATTTCCGATGCATTGAATGTGAATGATAATGAAGATACAATTAACATGAATGAAGATAGGCCTGAATTGATTTTTGGTCCTAATGTAGATGGAAAGCATTCAGATGGGTTGATACCCCCATTTTATTTAAGTCTTACTGTACATGACCCAATATTACACAATACTATGCAAGATACTGGAGCTTCCCACAACTTAATGCCTAGAGCTATAATGGAAACTCTTAATCTAGACATAACCAGACCATATAAGGACCTGTTCTCATTTGATTCATCCAAAGTCCAATGTATTGGTTTGATTAAAGATCTGTGTGTTAACCTAGTCCAATATCCTGGTAAGAGTATGATCATGGACGTTGTAGTAGTTGACATCCCGCCAAAGTATGACATGCTTCTTTCTCGCTCATGGGGAGAAAAGTTGTAGGGATCTCTACAACTTGATATGAGTTATGCTACTATTTCGGTATTTGGACAACCTAAAAGGCTTTACATAGAAACCTTGATGAAGTACATGATCAGTAGTGCAGACAGACCTACAAATTATCCAATTTATGCTACTACCACTGATCTTGATTCTTTTATTCTCAGTAACTCTGATCAAAATGAAAATCCAACTGAGCTTACTGATAAAAAACTTAAAATCATGGATGATTATATTGGTCATGAAGCTTTGTGGCATTTATATTTTGATGGATCTATTAATAAATTTGGAGCTGGAGCTGGTGTTTGGATTACAAATATTGAAACAAGCCATTCTGAAGAACATGATTTTAGATTAAACTTCAAATGCACCAATAATATTGCTGAATACGAAGCTTTAATCTTAGGTTTTCAAATTATTAGAAAAAAGGGAGGAAAAAGAATAATGGTTATGGGTGATTCTGAACTAGTTATAAAGCAAATAAATGTAGAGTATTCAATTCACAATCCCAGACTTGCAAGATACAGAGAAACAGTATTGGAATTGCTTGAGGAATTGTTAGAAGGTAATTTTGCTATCATCCCTCGAAATCAGAACATACAGGCCCATTTCTTAGCAACCTTTGCCAGCAGTTGTAAATTTCCTTTTTCACCATTGCAAAAATACACTGCTGAGATCAAACATAGGCCTATTGTTCCTGATAATGTGACATATCAGCAAATTTTTTCAGAGGATGAGAAAATTTATCACTTTTTGAATAATGAGCATGAATTTCAAAATTGTCAAATCGATAACAACTGTAACATAGATTCACCTTGTGATATAGATTAAATTTTTGTCAAATAGATGATTTAGATAATTTATATGTACATAAATTTGAAAAGCCTACTATTTTTACTCAAAGTGACATTGATGAAATGGAAGAAGTAGACATAGAAGAATTGATTGAAGATGAAATAAATTTGATTGATTTAAAGAATAATATTTTACCTAGAGGTTTAACTCCTCTAGAAGACTTATTTGACTCCAATGATGTGCCCATAAGGCCAAAAATGGAGCCAGTTAATTCTGACATAGAAGAGTATAACTTAGGGACAGATGAAAAACCAAGAATAATCAAATTATCCAAATCCTTATCATTAGATGAAAGGGCTAAATACATTGAACTTTTAAAAGAATTTCAAGATGTCTTTGCATGGAGCTATGAAGACTTAAAAACTTACAACACAGACATTATCCAACATAAAATTCCTTTAAAAGAAAATCAAAAAAAAATTCAACAGAAACTCAGAAGGATTAATCCGGTTTTTTTACCCTTAATCGAAAAAGAAGTCAAAAGACTGTTTGATGCACAGATAATTACACCAGTCAGATTTTCTGACTAGATATCTAATTTAGTGTCAACCAGAAAAAAAACAAGAGAAATTAGACTATGCATATACTTTAGGAATCTTAATAAAGCATCCTTGAAGGATAACTACCCCTTGCCAAAAATGGATCATATTTTACAGAGGGTAGCAGGTTCTTCCAAAATCTCTTTATTAGATGGTTTCGCTGGTTACAATTAGATTCTAGCTCACAAAGATGACCAAACCAAAACTGCATTTACTACTCCATGGGGCACTTTCATGTATGTGAAAATGCCTTTTGGGTTAAAAAATGTAGGAGCTACATTTCAAAGTGCCATGGATATTGCCTTTGCCAAGGAGATCCATGAATTTTTAGTCATTTATTTGGATGATATTACTGTTTTTTCTAAAACAAAGGATGATCACTTGGATCATCTAAGATAATTTTTTATTAAATGCAGAAAATATGGTATATCTCTTAACCCTAAAAAGACTCTTTTTGGGCTAGAAGAAGGCAAATTGCTAGGTCATATCATTTCAAAAGAAGGCATTAGAATAGACCCTGCAAGAATTGAAGCAATTCTAAACATTCAACCACCAAGGAACATTAAAGAACTCCAAGCATTCTTGGGAAAGATCAATTTTCTAAGAAGATTCATATCTAATCTGGCTGAGATTATAAAACATATTAATAACATGCTTAAAAATGAATCCTCAATTAAATGGACAATAAAGGCCAAACAATCTTTTGAATCTATCATACAGGCCTTAACTAAAGCACCAGTCCTTACCAGTCCAGATTACACAAAAGATTTTATAATCTTTTCCTTTGCTTCTGAACACACCATAGCTGTAGTTATTTTGCATAAAAACGATCAAGGCTTTGAGCGGCCCATTGCATTTTTCAGTAAAGCTCTCAGAGATGCACCACTGAAATACAACATAATAGAAAAATAGGCTTTGGCTTTGGTTAAAGCTATCAAATATTTCAGAGTGTATATACTTCATTCACACATAATTGCATATGTCCCTAATGTAGTAGTTAAATATATTTTGACTCAAGATGGACCAGATAGTAGGAGAGGAAAGTGGATAGCCACAATCCTTGAATATGATTTGTAAATTAAACCAACTAAACTCATTAAAGGACAGGGTTTAGCCAGACTGATGGCTGAATCAAATTGCAATGCCTTAGATATTAATTTCATTTCATAAGTAGATGAATAGGAGGAGATGGTGACTCCATCGATCAGTGAGGCCTATCAAGACTCACCATGGTACTCTGAGATAATATTTGTACTAACAAACTTACAACCTCCTCCTGGACTGACAAAAACCAAGGCAAGATTCATCAAGCAAAAGGCAATGCGGTTTTGTATCTTAAATAATGCATTGTATTGGAGAGAAAGTACTGGAATTTTACTTAATTGTTTATTGAAATCTGAGGCTGACAAGATCCTTGAGGAATTTCATGCAGGTGACTGTGGAGGCCATCTATACTAGAAGAGCACGGCTGATAAAATACTCATAGCTAGTTTTTACTGGCCATCTTTATTTTCTGATGTTAAAAATTTTGTTACCTCTTGCCATCAATGCCAAATTTTTGAAGGTAAAAAGAAACTGTTACCTTTACCTCTGAAACCAATATCCACTGAAAAACCATTTCAACTATGGGGGTTAGACTTCATAGGTGAAATTTATCCTCCATCTTCAGATAAGCACAAATGGATTCTAACTGCTACTGATTACTTTACTAAGTGGATAGAAGCAATTCCCACTAGGAAAGCTACAAACTCAATTATTATCTCATTCATAGAAAGTAATATTTTGTCTAGATTTGGATGCCCACACAAAATTATCACAGATAATGCTGCTACTTTCAAATCTAAGAAGATGATTGCTTTCTGCCATAAATACCATATTACCTTAGGTCATTCCACAACATACTATCCCCAAGGTAATGGTCTGGCAGAATCCTCAAATAAAAGTTTAGTCAACATCATCAAAAAACTACCCCAAGACAATAAAAAGACATGGAACAAGAAACTGGTCTATGTCCTTTGGGCTGAAAGAATTACTACAAAAAAGCCTATAGGAACTTCACCATATCAGATTGTTTATGGTACAGATGCAATTTTTCCTTCTTCCTTAGGTGTCCCAGTCATGAAGATTATACAATAATCATAGGTACAAACTAATGACATTCAAAGAAGAATCAATGAAACCATACACCTTCAACAAACCAGAGATGAAGTTTATGAAAAGTCACAAGTTTTACAAGACAAGATAAAAATATTTTTGATAAAAGAGTTAAGGAAGATGACTTTTTCATAGGAGATCAAGTTTTAAGATGGGATGCAAGAAGAGAGGATAAAGGTAAACATGGGAAGTTTGAATTTCAATGGTAGGGACCCTATGTAATATGTGGTTACAGAGGCAATAATTCCTTTTTCATCGGGAATTTGGATGGAACCGAGCTTCAAGAAGGACCAGTAAATGGAAGGATGTTGAAACATTACTATTCCTCACAAGCCACTTAACAGTTGGGTCTATTTACTTTATCATTGTAAATATTCATAGTTAGAGTGTAGATTGGATTGGATATATTATCTACAAAGTTGAAGCTCGAAGAGAAGGCCCTAAGATTTGTAGTATAACATATCATAAATATGATTGTTGCAGAAAACATAAGACATTTATAGGATTCCATGGCCCAATGGATAAGGCTACTGATCTCAGAGTTCTTGGCATTTCACAAGGAAAAGCCATCCCCAAGTGAAGCCGATGTTAGCAACCAATAATATAGGGGTCATAATTTTGACTTGATAGTTGATAATCTTGTAAATCTGTACATACTTTTCCTTCTGCAAGTTGTATTCACATATTTTGTAAAAAATAAAAAAAATAAAATAAAAAATAAAAAAGAGGGTAAAAAGTCCTAAAAGAATAATCAAAGGACTTAGAAAAAATAAAAGACCCCAAAAGAAAAATAAATAAAAATGAAAGTGTGCAAGCATAAATGCCACTAATTTTTACTTTTTGACTGTGGCAGAGTGTCAATAAATGCCATAGTCCATGATGAGTTAAACAATTTAATCTTAACTTGTCATTTTTCAATTTCACTTGTTATAGATAGAGAATAATGAGTTGTCATACTGTTTAATCATGACAATTCAGTAGTTAGGTAGAGAAATAAAATGAATCCAACATTTTAATCTGGATTCATGGATGAAATAAGTGTAGAATTAGATAGTTTTACTTGCCTTCATAAAAAATAAATGCTGTGAAGGTTGCTAGCTTAAATGCACCTTACTACAAAGGAAGAAAAAATGTTAGCATGGTAAGCTGGGTAGGTAAAAGAAGGTGCAAAGTCCCAATTTAAATATCATTCATCATGGGTTGCCAAATAACTAACTTCCCCTTCCCATAGTCATGAAACATTCTAAACTATCAATCAGAAAGGCTCAAGGCATTTCCTTGACTTTTGTTGGGACCGGACCTAAGGCTCTATGATTGATCAGTTAAAAGTGTGAAATGTCTATATTAATCCCTTAATCACATCATTATTCCATTCATGCATTCATTCCCTTGAATAATCCTAAGTAAAACTCCAATTTTTGCTTAAAGGCATTATAATTCCCATTTGATTAACTTCTTTCATCATTTGAAAGCATTAAACCCTCAAAATTACATTATATCTTAAGTTAAAGTGATAAGATCAATGAATATTATCTTTTGAAATTCACTTTCCTTGTTATGTTTATGTGTTTTGGGTATACCTTGTCCTATTTTCATATTAACCTTAACTTATGTATTAACTCCCTTTAGAAATGACCTTTTCCTATAGTATATAACTCCTTTTCATATAATAAACCAAAAAACCCACTTATTATAATTTTAGCCGAAGTTTATAATTCCCACATGTTTAATAAAAACCCACATTATAACCCCCTTTGGCTAAAATATATCTTTATATAGTGTCCCACCCCTATGGTAATTAAACCACCTTGGTTTAATTAACCATACAATAAAAATATATGAAAAAACCTTTAAAACATGTTTTATATATGTTTTAAGCAAAAATATTGAAGTTTCATTTAAACTAAACTTCAAAGAAAAAAAAAACCATTCATTTGTTCATTTTCCCTTACCTGACTCATCTAACCCAAGGTTAAACCCTAACCTAACCCTTTTCTCCCCGATACATATCCCATACCCCAATTGTTAACCTGGGTTAAAGCCCTTTTATACCCCTCCCGACCATGTTTCCTATATACAAAGTATGTTTGTATATAAAACTTAACCATATCTCTTTCTCCATCGGATTGAATTTCAACCCTCCAATCTCCAAATCCCATTTAAATCCAATGGTTGAAAATCAACGCGATAGTCTAATACATCTCCATCCCTCCCCCATCGCGTAAAATAACAACCGTCCGATCTTCTTTTATTTCCAAGATCCTATGGCCCAAAATGAACCCGATGACTTACCTTTCCTTTTGATCGTGACCGTTCACTTGTTGAAGTCAGATCTGACGGCGCCAATTCATTTTTGCACCCATAAAGTAATCGACTGATGTTTTGGAAAAGTCGCGCGATATGGGTTGTTTTCCGAAACCACCCTGTGTCGACGTGTCCTGATATGATTGGATTGCGTTCAAAAAGCAATTTACCGCTTACTGCTCTGGAGCTACGCGAATACCACCCCAGTTGTATTCCAAAACCACTCCTGCCTAACCTTTATTTAATGTAATTTAACTATATTTTAAACTATAGTTTAATACGTTAAAACCCAATGTTTTCATAACATTTCACCTATTCGCGCTTTTAACCTGTGAAACCTCCGCAGAGCCTATTTTCATCTAATTTTCACCATTGTGCGCCATTACACATTTGAAAGCCTGTGCAGAGCCCTTTTCACCATTTTCAAACCTAACAGCACCATTTTCAAGCCAGTTTTCTTGCAATTCAACCACAAAGAGCCAAAGTACCCTCTGATAGACCAATTCAGCAGAATTGAAGACTGTGCACAACCATGAAACGTCTTCGACCACGATTATACCTTTTAAAGGTATTTTTCGTCAAACTTAACTAGAAAAGCTTCAATTTCCAGTACTAAGGAGTTGTACTAAGGTACTAAGGTACGGACCGGGTGGTTTTCCCCAATGTTTGAAGCTAGGATTTTTTTGGCTTCAACATAGCACTAGGGAAATTTTGGCTTCTCCAATGACAGTAACATGTTTCAAACATGTTGGTTGTTATGATTTTTGTGAACAAATTTAGAGGCTCTTCATATCCAACCTCCACAACAACCAAGTCACTTTAGTTGGAGTCACATTTACTGTCTCAACTGCCATCATTTCAGCTGCCACCGGGATCCCGAATGTTTGGGAGAAGTGGTTCAAAAAGAGTGTTTTGGAGGAAAAATAATTTGAGCCTTTCCTGAAACTAAGGTATAAGAATGAGAAAAAGAGGTTCTTTCCTTTTCCCCACCTCCAGGACAGATATGCATCGATGATGAAGATAATCATGAAATACTTTTCATGCGAGGGTATATTTTCAAGGCTCTATACTTATTACATCCACCTCTTGATGCATTTCACTAGGGTAAAGATGTTGAATGTACCCTACTACCTTTTCCGAAGCATAGATAAGATGGCATTCATTGTCCAGAAAAGGGAATATGAACATCAATGAAAATTCTTTTCCATCATTCCTTAATTAAAATCATAGTCCGATATCATCTCAATCAATTAAACATTACATAGGATACCTTCATAGCCCATGATATATTCAGAGACCCTCCTACTCAACATGCACAAAATGTTCCTTCATCATCCCAGCCATTCACTTCCATCCCACCATCTCAGCCCATATCACCTTCATCCTCATCAGATCACACTCCTTCACCCATTTCACCACCTTCATCTCCATTTCATAGTGAGATTGGATCACCCAACAAGATTGAGGTCAATGAGCCTAAGAGGGCTATTATGGTTGAGTTTAAGCCATTGCCAAAAACCTACCAGAGAGGTCATAGGAATGTGTTTGCTCCACATAGAGTGTAAGGGTTCATGCCTTCTACATCAACAAAGCAGGTGGACAAAGGAAAAGAGAAGTTCATTGAGGCAGTCATTCATGATGAGGAGGACACTCATGAAACATGGCAGGAATTTCAGCTTGGTAACCTAGATGAGGATGAAAAATGAAAAAATTGCTAATGCATCCATCAAAGGAAAGGATGCCAAGATTAGTGAGTTCCAGACTAATCTTGACAGGGCCAAATATGTCATATAATTCCTTATGTAGGAGAATGAGAAATTAAAGACCAAACAGGTCATTGATGAGGTCAATTATGTCACTGCTCAAAGGGAGGCAGAAGAGGCTAAAGCCATGCTAGATGAAACACTTGAAAAGTATGGCTTGATTGATAAAAAAAAGATGAACAAATACCAAGAAACAAACCTAGAATTGGAGAGCTGGAAAGAGCTCTAGCTCTAGAAAGACAAAGGGAAGTTGAGCTTGCTGATCAACTAACCCTAAATGAGCAGCTTGCTATAGTGATCAGTGAAAACAGGGAGCCATGGATTGATATAGCCAATCAGCACTTGGAGAATTTGCTAGAAAAGGCTAATAAAGACAATGAACTATTGAGGAGGAAAGTCAAACACCATGCCCTAAAGGAGAAAATTGCAATGGCTAAGCTCAAGGCAGCCAATGAGAAAATTAAAGCCCTAACCCATCAAAAGGAGAAGGAGAGGTTAGAAATACTTGCTAAGGCTTCAATCCAAGCCTAGCCACCTCATCATCAGCCTCTCCACCAATTTTGAGGAAATTTGAAACATTTTAGCAAATTCTGAGTTTGACTGTGTTTTTCGGAACAAGGAAATATTAGAAAATTTGTCATATATGTAGCACCCTAGGCATTGCGCAAATGATAGGGGAATTTTTTGGGCAAAAGATCACCACCGTTGGATTCATAATGACAAATTCCGTCAGGAAACCCACTTTTCCATCCTTCATTTTTAGATTTAGGAGGTCAAAAGGGAAAAAAACCACCAAAAAATCATGTTTCTGCCCATATTTTTGCCTAGGCACTACGCAGAGTAGTCTTAGGAGATTGAAATTTTGAAGGGTCAAATTAGCCTCATTTTGAGAGATGGAGGCATATTTAGAAAGATAACTTGACAAGATTTCCAAAAATCCATCTTGGGCATAATTTTGACACTTGTAGGTCAGCCAAAAGTTTCCTTGAACATGGAGAGCGCATAGCCTTAAGGCGCTGCACATATGACAGGAAAATGGAACATATGACAATTTGTTGATCTTTTTGGTTTTTCACTGTAAATTTTGATTTTATCTCAGGAAATAATCTTTCTATTAATGTAATTCATCATGGTAAATATAATTATTTCAAGGATAAGTTACATAGGGGTAGATTCATTAGGTAAATTTATCCTTTAGTCAAAATGAATCAGTTGAATGTAATGAGGAGTGAGTCACTTGGACCATCCTACACTTCAACTTTCAGTTCAGAAATTAGTGGATCTCTTCCTCACCTAATGGATTCGACCCCTGAGGATGAGTGAATCTTGTTTGATGTCTATTTAGCCCCTTTCTTCACACTAAGGGTTGGAATTAGTTTGGGTGCTAGCTTGTTGATCAAGGAACTATTGTACTCAGTTTGGCCAGTTAATAAAGAAGAGTTGCAGATATTTTTTGGGATACATATGCTATGATGTTTATCATTGTTTTTCCTTCAGTTTCATATGTTAGAATGTATTGTCTTCATGTTCATTATATCTCTATTTTATGATTTATTTCAAGTTGATAGGCAGAACACATGCTTTCTCATGCTCTGTTTAGGGAAATATATCATAGTTTTTTCCATTTTCCTCTGTTTAGGAAGAATACATCTCCCATGCTCTTCCTAGCTCCTCATCATTCCCAAAATGATCTCATCACAATAATCTTAAAGTGCTAAGCCTTATGCCTACCTTACCCCATTGAATCCTTGCAACCTTATCTCATTTTCCCTGACCTAGCTCCCTTGACTGATTTCTTCATCCAGTGAAACCCAACCAAATAAAATCAAAACAACCCATGCACTCATTATCTATACTAAAAACCCTAATTTCTCCAGCCCTTCTTGGTTTTGAACTTGTGGAGAGAGCCCTCTCCGGTTTGGTAGGGCTAGCTACCAAGTCAAAATTTTGGTATGTGGTTACCTCTGTTGGGGTTCCTTATTCAGCCTTGGGAATCTGGCGGAGTGCTAACAAGGTCTTTTTAGGATTTTTTAGTATCATACGTGAAATGACAAAAACCATATTTTTTCCTTGATTTATCACATAGCATTAAATCTAAAGGAAAAACTTAACTTTTATTTTTTTCTTTGTTTTATGTATGTGATCATATTCTCTTTGGTAATAATCTCCCTCCTCTCATAAAACTAAAAATATTTCCAAAATTAATTGAGTCAACACCATAACAGACCCAACGGGACCTCGTCAATCTAGACGTTTTTTGGACCTCCCCCCATTAGAGGGAGGAGTGCCAGGTCTTTCACCATCTAAGCATCAAATATGACACACTGCCACCCTTATTGGATCATCCTTTATCGGGGCATATTTATTTGGAAACCCCAAGGATCACCCAACATCACACCCGTGGAAACCCCAACAGGGTCACCATACACTCCTCCTACAACCCCAAAGGGTAGAGGAGTGCTACCCCTTCGGGGAGTCAGCAGAGCACACAACAAGGTACGTCATAGGGTAATATTCCCTAGATACCCCCCATACATCATCGTACCCAAATTCCTGTGTTCCCATAATACACAATGGCAGTCAATACTCAATTACCTTTTTTAGCATCATTAACCTACTAGATCTATCAAAGCTAACTAATGACCGCATTGCGCACAATCCCAATTGACCCCCCATGCCCACGAAGCTCCCCTCAAACAATCCAAAATTAGAAGGGAGGAAAGCGGAAGATCTTGGAAATCATATTATGACTTTCCACCTATGGTGTTCGTCCAATAATATTATTGATGATCTATTCGACTAAGACTGTTTCAACGCACCCTAACTGGACATGCCGCGAAATGATATGTGGAGCAGCCTTCTGCTTCACATGGAACCTTTAGCACCCTCGCTATTGCGTTCCTCACATATTTTTAGTCACCTATTCACCATGATTAGGGGATGGAGTTACTGAATCATTTTAGGCAAAAACCAGCTGTCCATATCTCGGGCTATCTCCACGAATGACGGTGACATCGTAGTTTGTGCAGAGCCAAAATCGATGATAGAGTCTTACTGGACTTGTTTTTGAAAACTCTCACGGTAGATATTTCAAAATATGTGGTGACCCAAGGACCTACCACCAAGGAGGACACCATTTTTAAAGCCCAACAACTCAAACTTATATACACGCAGTTAGGAAACATTTATAATGTCCTACTTAATTCCCCGCGCTTGCAGAATTACTGAGAATTTCTAGGCACGTCGAATACTACAGACAACTTGATCGGGTCATTGAACCAAGGTCACCTAGGCAAAAATATCCAGTACCCAGGTTACTCGTATGATTCTAACTAAAACATCATGCAACCTAGCTACCGCCAGATTCACTCTACACCTTTACAGAATATGAAAAATAGGTGTCATCATACCACCATCAGCAGGGAGTATCGTACCCTCCCTCGCAGGGGAACTAGTATGCAGCTAGGAAAGTTGACGGAAGAGATCCCCCCCAACAGCCATACACCAACAAGGGATAGGGAAACCAATATTCCCCTTCCCCCACACAAAACCCACCACCGCAAAACAACATGCCGGTGAACTTTGTGCAACCTTCTCAGGCTCAGGCACACCAGTCTTACGACCAGGAGAATTGTAATAATCCTCCTAATGCTGCAAGAAAAAAACCTAAAAATAAACAAAAAGTAGACTTTGGACAGTGGGGCAGTAACCTGCAGTGTCCCTCATGATCTCAGGCTGGGGGAAACCCCAACTGAAATCAAAACCAGGAGCCAAAAAATTCCCAAGGGAATAACAATAGGGCTAGGCTGAGGAAAAAATATTATTCTGCTATATGTGGTGCATACAACCATTACACTCATCACTGTCCCAAGCTCCCTGAATTGAAAATAATTCAGGGTAACCGTGGATTGTTGGGTGTGGAGCCCGATTATCTTCTTTATTTATATGTATCACAGTGTTGGACCCTTGTTCTTAACGGGGTGACAAAACCACCCGTCATTTAAACACTTCCTGGGGGGTCCAAGGGGGGCTATATTATATTGTTATTGTATGTAGATGACATGCTTGTTGCAGGGTCTAACATGTAGGAAATAAATGTGCTCAAAATAAAATTGGCAAATTCATTTGCAATGAAGGATTTGGGAGCTATGAAACAAATCCTTGGTATGAGAATAATCACTATCTCATAATGAATACATACAAAAGGTGTTGAAAATATTTAATATGTAGAATGCAAAACCAGTTAGTACACCTTTTGCTAGCCATTTAATTAGTAAGGATATGTGCCCCAGGACCCAAGAAGAAATGAATTATATGTCTAAATTTCCATATGCATCAACCATTAGAAGCTTAATGTATGCAATGGTCTGCACGAGGCCTGATATTGCACATGCAGTGGGATTTGTAAGCAGGTACATGAAAAAGCCAGAAAAAGAGCATTGGATGGAAGTGAAATGGATTCTCATATATTTTAGAGGTACCACAAATCAAGCATTATGATTTGGTGGCTCAAACATTTCTCTACATGGATATGTTGATGCAGATATGGCAGGTGATAGAGATAACAGGAGGAGCACTACAGGGTATGTATTTACTATAGGTGGAACAACTATTAGTTGGGTTTCAAAAATCCAAAGTGTTGTTGCACTTTCAACAACAAAAGTAGAGTATGTTGTTGCTACAGAGGCTATTAAATAAATAATTTGGTTACAAAGTTTTATGGATGAATTGGCTAAGAAGCATGAGATGGGAATGTTATACAGTGACATCCAAAGTGTCATTAATCTTGAAAATAACTCAGCATTTCATTCCAGGACTAAACACATACAACTCAAGTACCATTTCATACGGTTAGTGTTGGAAGATGGACAGTTGAAGCTGGAAAAGATACACACTTTCCAGAATCTTGCAGATATGCTAACAAAAGTTGTAACCAGGGATAAACTAAGATTATACTTATTTTGAATTGGTCTTCAAGTATGCTGATGAAGATGAGAAACAACCAGGTCCAAAGTGGAGTAATTTTCTAGCAAATGAAGCAGCATATGAGTTGCTACAATCAGTCTCCAAGTGGGAGATTGTTGGGTGTGGAGCCTGATTATATTCTTTATTTATATGTATCACAACGTTGGACCCATATTCTTAATCGGGTGGCAATGTCGCCCATCACTTAAATGTTTCCTGGGGGGTCCAACTCAGCACAACTTCCAAATCTAGGAAATTACAAGTACCCTTAGTATGCCACATGAGGAACCTAAGCTTGCTCTCATGCAAACCACCACAATGAAAATTTCTCCACCATCCAACATCAACGACACACAACACCACATATGATTCATCTGTCATCGGTGTCGAGACCGCTACAACTACAAAAGTAGTTGTACCATCGACGGTGAAAACTCAATCCGTCTGCACCCTGTCGACCTCATATGGTTCCACAACATCTACTATGGAATCCTATTCATGTCTTTCGACCAACTCCTTTAGGACCAAACCACCTCCTCATGGCCTCACACAAACTCACTCCCCCTTATATACCTTGTTCCATTCAGACGAGGATATTTTGGAGGCCATGACGGAACTAGATTTTCAACGTAATGCAATGAATCACCGCTCTTGTTTTCTTCCTGAAAATACATTCAGCCCAAAGAACCTAGAAAGCCAAGAGATATACGCTATCGAATCAAAATATTTCCTTCCATCTAGGAAAGTCGACTGGTTCAAAAATCTCATCCCGGCACCCGAGGCATTCGAAGAAGGGAACATGTCCAATATTTCACCAACCACCAAGGTAAATATCTGTAGAAACCCAGAAAAAATCGAAGAAATTTCATTGGGGATAGCATGCTCCCTAGACGAAATAATCTCTTACACAATCTTGTTGCAAGAGTATAAAGACATATTTGCATGGAATTATTCAGAAATACCAGGGCTTAGTCCCACTATCGTAGAGAACCATATTGACACCTGGCCCGACATACCATCGGTACGCCAGAAACAACGTCAGTTACACCCATCTAAGGCAGAAGAAATTAAGCGATAAATCGACAAGCTTCACAAAGTCGAGTTTATCTACCCCATAGCTTACACATCATGGGTTTCCAACCCTGTTTCCATCATAAAAAAAGAGGGCACCATTCGTTTCTGTACTAACTTCCGAGATTTGAACAAAGCTTGTCCAAAATTCAACTACCCTAACCCGTTCATCGACCAAGTCATCGACGCTTGTGCCAGACACGAGGCCCTATCATTCATGGATGGTTTCTCAGTGTAATATCCCAAAATGGGAAAGGTAGGAATATAGAAACACAATAACTGGAAACTGCAGCAATGAAAAAATAAACTAAATACACCATAAAAATGTGCAATATGACTGAGCCATTTTATTAAACAGGAGGTGGAATACAAGATACAATAGTGCTAAAAAATGGAAACACTCAAGCGAAACAAGAAGGCTAGAGTGATCCTAAATTCCTCTCAAAGCATGCACTACATAACTGTTGGACTACTGGAGGCCATACCGTGTTGTCCCTTCTGCAATTATTAGAAATATAAATGCTAGATGAAAGGGAATGCATATATATGGTTGTTTCAGAGCTTATATGATACCGAGATTTCAAATCCAGGCTCTATGATGAAGACCCAAAATAACCCAGAAAGGATTTCCAGATTGGACAAGCTTGGAAATTTACCCTCCTATGGCTTACACTATACAACTGCTAGGTATGAAGATCTACTGCATGAACTGAAGATAAACATGGCTGCAATAAGATACAATAAGCTCAATTCCTAGAGGGTTGATCCCTCCTCCTAATCCCCAAGCTAGAAGCTTGAGATCTATCTCCTCCTTCCTCCTCCCAAGATTGCAATTGTTGAATACACAATAGTTGGAAATAAATGCGTTGTCAAGGAGGTTTAAGTTGTATCCTACTGCTGAATGATGAAATTCTGCTCAATAATGATGGAAATAATCTCAACAAAGTGAGGGGAAGATCCTTCACAGGATTTCCAGCTGAGGTACTAGAAACTTCCTTCCTCCACTAGATCCGCAGGAACTAGACTACGCAATTCCTGAGGGAATTGCTGCTACATGGAGGTGTAGATTGATGGCCTGATACCATATGTTAAAATGAAGCTCCCGAAAGATTGATCTGATAACTCAAGGTGAAAGGATGAATCCTCCACAGGTTTCCTAACTGAAATTCTAGAAACAACCTCTTCCTCTCAAACCCTCAAGCAGGAATGCATAATTTCTGAGATTGAATGTGCTGTAGAGAGGGGCTAAATGTGGCACCAAAGCCTAATGATGAATGGTTTCTCAAAGAAAACTTCCCAGAGTAGGCACTCGAAGTCCCCCATGGGTAAGGGTGAGATTCCTGCTCGGGAACACCCGTGTGCTAAAAAACACTACATACTTAGATAAATAGCTGAAGTGTGCATAAAAATTTCAAATGAAAATTTCAGATTTAAAATCAAATTCTAAAATCTGTTTTCTATGGTTGCCTTCATCTTTTTTTTATGCTTTGTGATCATCCCCTAGCCTTGGCCCACCTCATAACTGTGCTGCACATGTGGCCACTAGACTCCATGAAGACTATGATGTCTCTCCATGATCTCCATGATCTCTGCATTTAGTTTCCACTCTCTCCATCATGTGTGCATTTAATGCACCACTTCCTCCATCACTGCATCATTATTTCTCTATGGTATTACTTTTATTCCTCCATGATCTTACTTTGACTCCTCCACTATCTCCATGATATTTTCATTAATCATTCAGGATCTCCACTCTTCCCTCATAAATAAGCTACTCCACTAATCCATAATGTAGATCTCATGTCTAATAACCCACATACACACACCAAAAGTGAAATTTATTCATGTAAGGGGTTTATGAGTCCTTCCTCCCTCTTATTTACTTAATTAATTAAGAAAAGTAAGAACTCTAATATTCCAATTAACTGATGTAAAATTGGGAATATTACACTCAGGGTGTAACCAAATCCAAATTCGGCATATCGATTGATACAAGACAACTTTCACCACCCCATGGGGCACCTTCGCATGCCAAGTTATGCCATTCGGTCTTAAAAATGTTGGAGCCACTTTCCAATAGGCCATGAACTACATCTTCCATGACCTATCCCACCTTATCCTCACTTACTTGGATGACCTCACTGTTCTATCCAAGAAGCGCAGCGACCATCTATAAGATCTACAGTTGGTATTCCAAAGGTGCCGACATTACAACCTACGCTTGAACCCTCTCAAGTGTGTCTTCTACGTCAACGTATGTCGACTTTTAGGTTTTATAGTATCCCAATAAGGGATCAGAGTGGACCCCCTCAAATTCTAGGCTATCAAAGAGGTGCCACCACCACGAACCCTCAAGCAACTCCAAATATTTCAGGGGAAAGCCAATTTCCTATGACACTTTGTCCCAGACTACGTCACTTGTGCACAAGGATTACTACGCCTTCTCCATCAAGATATCCCTTTTAAATGGGATGATCAAGCCCAAAAATTGTTTGAGGCGCTGAAAGACATATTATCTTTAGCCCCATTGATCAGCCCACCAAAATTCGATGAAGATTACACCCTATATATGTCAGCATCAGAAACCACCTTAGCTGGGGTGCTAATCCAAGACGGACTCGATGGTAAAGAACACGTAATTTATTATGTTAGTAAAATTTATCAAGCCTCGCATTAAGGTATGAAACCGAAGAGAAAATTCCCCTAGCCCTTATACATGCAGTCCAAAAACTTCGGCACTACATTATCTTGCGGACTACAATAGTCATCACAACTATCAACCCCATGAGATACCTGTTGACCTGTCGTTTGATGGACCAAAAATATGCTCGTTGGGTATTCATACTGTAGTAGTTTTACTTACAGTTCAGCTCCCCCAAGAGAAAGAAACATTTGATCTTAGCTGAGTTCATCATTTACCTCCCAATTCAGACTAAAGGATCCCTAGTCAATGAATCACTACTGGACGAACACCTCTTTCTAGTGACGACTAGCGATCATTGGTACGGCGATATCCTCTTATTTCTATGAACCCAAAATTTCAATCCAAATCTCACACATGACGACCAAAGGCGCATACACCACCAGGACCCCCAATACTCCTCATTGGAGATGCCCTTTATCGACAAGACATTGATACCATCCTACACCAATTCCTCACGCATGACCAAGTTGATCAAGACCTCAATGACTCTCATAGTGGAGCTTGCGGCAACCACCTCTTCGGAATAGCAACCACCCAAAAATTTCCGTGAGCAAGATATTTTTTCCCACCTTATTCCGTGATTGCATCACAACAGTCAAAAGATGTGACTGATATCAATGCTTCGTTCATAAGGCATGAGCACCTCCCGCTCCTATGCACTCGGTCATTGTAGCAAGTCCCTTCTGTAGTGAGGAATCGAATTCATGACTTGCAACCCTGTGTCATCTGGAAACCACAAATACATCATCGTCATCGTCAACTATTTCACAAAATGGGCGGAATCCATGCCCACATATGACAACAGGGCCAAAACCGTGACACGATTTCTGTTTAACCTTGTCATCTCTCTCTTTGGTGTACCAAAAGAGTTAGTATCTGATCATGGAAAGCATTTAAAAAATGAGATATTCCAGGAGTTGTCTCACCACCTAGGATTCACACACGAATTCGCATCACCATACTATCCTCAGTCCAATGGATAGGTAGAAGTTGTCAAAAAAGTTCTCAAAACAATGTTATAGCATATGGTGAATAAATGTAAGATAAACTAGCACCATATGGTTTTTTCCACCCTCTGCGCATACCACACGGAAGTTAAAAACTCAACAGGATTCACACCCTTCGAACTAGTGTATGGGGTCGAAGTCATGATTCCCATCAAAGGCGAAATCCCCAACTTGCACACTGCCATTGAACTCCTCGATGATACCCAACATTTAGAAAAACAATTGGTACAACTAGAACTCGTCGACAAAAATAGACGGAAGTCGCTCCAACATAACGAGGCACATAAAAAACAGGTAAATGCATCATTCGACCACAACATCACCCCTCGCTGATTTACCGAGGGAGAGTTAGTCCTCCGCTACAATGTCACGAAAGAGGCCCTAGGACCCACGAATTTCAAAACATTATGGAAAGGTCCCTACGTCATAAAACATTTTGTCCTTAAGGGGGCATACATCTTGTCAGAGCCCGACAATACATGCCTACCTAACCCCTTCATTGGGCTCTACCTCAAGCAATTTTACCCATAAGGAGTTGGAGGCCTCAACCCTAGAGATAAGATGCATGTAGCAAAATTTGTTTTTTGATGATTACAATAATCACGGACTTGTTATAAAAAATTCCTTTGGTGTCACAGATGGATCATCCCTCCCTTCATTATTTTGGATTCACTGATGGAGGATCATGATGGTCTCAAAATATCTCCATCAAAGGTACACAACATCCATTAAAAAAAATAACCATAGAAACATCATCAAGAGCCACAAACATACATAACTCGCATATATATCAAAAAATATGTGTGAGTCAAAATACACAAGTCATGTATCTGACCCGCATGTCAACCAAAAAATATATATACATGTCATCAAAAAATACGGGAAGCATCCTCATAATGGGCGCTTTCCCTAAATACATAACATCTCTAGGGATGAGCCCCATGAGGTGGATCCTCTCGACCCACAGTTGCACCTGGTGCCAATACGGGTGTAACAATCAAAACAGAAAGTGCCACACGACGCAGTGTAGGAAGTTACACCCTCTCTCTAGCCATCAACACCTCGAGCCATGCACCGTCCAGATCATCCAAAAAACCTTGGGTCAACATACCCCGGGTCAACCTCTCCACTCGACCCCAAGCGTTGACTAAGTCTGCTAACCGAGCCTCAGAAGCAACTAGCTGCTCCTCAATCGTCTCTACTTGTGCCTCAGCCACCTTTGCACGGTAAAGAATAGAATCATCCCCAGCAGCAGTCACACTAATAACACCATCAACCTTCCCCCCAACCTGGGGCTGAGAAGCTCCACCTGGAACCCTCCTTGGTGGCTGATGCCCCACCAAGCAGGAAATAGGATGCCCAAATTCTCCCACATCTGCAAGAGAAACAAGGATAATTTCAATGTCACCACAATAGACATATAAATATACGCATCATAAAATACTCAAAAATGCAGAAAAACATCAAAAGGTCATACCTGTAGGGCCCCACACATAACCAACAGGAAGACCCATATTTGGATCCCCCTGGAAATCCATCCCGGCATATGGATAATCCATAAACATCTGCGGGTTTGCTTGGAACCACGCCTCTGTGGTCACATCCCAATAGCGACCCACCTCTCCTCCTCCGCCACGAGGCATCATGGGCGCCCACTTCTGCATCGAGGATCTCGATGAGGACCAATAGGAACTGGAACGATATGTTGCAGCATCACCACCCTCTCGAACATGATACTGAAGAGGATGCTAACATATGTAAAAAAATTGTAAGATCATCCTTGGACCTTCCCCAGATGCATCACCATACCATCATATACATGGTGCGCCCAATCATATAAATGATTGACCCAGAGCCAGAGTAAGAAACCAATCTTTGGTCTTGACGCCCTATTAGGCGATGATGAACCTGCCAAGCAAATTATCAGAAGACTGCTCAACTAGGTCAATCATCGATGCAATAAGGATGCACCCCTGAGAAAGAGATGCATCACCGTAGTGCTGCTCCATCCAGCGTCGGATACTCACCCTCCTAGGCAGGAGTGGGTGTGGTAGGGCCTCACCTTGAGGCAGTAAGCCAGTCACACAATACCCATCTATCTTTAGACATATGGTGACATCTCTACCCCACAGGACCATCACCTTTCATCTCCTGTTCTAGCAGTGGACCAATAAACAAAGCAAGCTATCCTATGATCTCAAGATATCATTCTCCAAGAACTTGAGCAGGCCCCACTATGCCAAGAGCCTTCATGCATTAGCATCCTGTGCCACAGCAATACACAAATCATGCCAATCGCACTCATGCCACAACACCCTGTCACCAAACACAACCAAATCAGTGACCCAAAAACTAAAAATAAAAAATCTTTAAGCAAAAAAATTTCTTGGCTCATCATCGTGCCTGTTTTCTACATAGGCACGATGTTCTTGTGTCTGTATCAAGAACAGACGTGCGAGTCTTCGTGCAAAGACTTAGCCATGTGTGAAAACCTTGTGGTAAATTTTATTTCCCCACGAGGGTTGTGCGATCAAGGCAAAAAAGGATGTAGGTATCCATACAAACCTAATTTGTACGAACCCCCCCAAGACAAAACTAAAAAATTGAATTACAAGACATTTAGGGCCCTACCTGTCACTAAAGGCGTGAATCCCAGGTACACAAGATGACCGCAACGATAAGAAAGGCTCAGAAACAGGGGCTCAACTCTAACGTCAAAGCTCTCAAACAACACAAATGAACTGAAATGAGCCATATTGACCCATATATCGCCCTTTTCTCATTATTTGACAGAGCATAATGGGAGCTTAGAACACCGAATTGAAAACCGAAAGAAACACAGTGATCAACACCTCATCACATATGAAGTAGGCTTCACACATCCATGCCTCAGAAAAAATAATTTTTCAGTTATGATAGATACACACTCTCTTATCACTTTCCATTCAACGCTATTTTCAATATATTTGAATAGAAAAGATGCTTTCACTTGGGGTATTGGTTGCAAGTGTGACAAGCAAGACAAATCACCTATTTCCCCAACCACTGAAGGTACAAGAGCAGGTATCATTACACCCCCAACATGAGAGGCTCCCCAAAGAAGCTTTGCATATCCTGACATCATTTCTCCACAAGAATCCAACATAGGTTCCAGTCACCTAACCATGTTTATCATCACCCCACCTTACACATGATAAATATTCTTTTCGGTCGATAGAGCCTCACCCTCCATAACATCCATCACTCAAGTAGACCATACACCAAAGCCATGGCGCCATGGCCATAAAATCCAAGTCTGGGAAACACTTCATGTTCATTCATCCATCATACATCAAGTTAAGTTTTAACATGTCACGAAAAAACCCCCTTTCCCAGACTACCATTCTCATAAGCAGATTGAATACGCACCACCGTGTCTCGCACTTGGCCTACCACAACCCCATCAGCATAGCCCATCTGTGACACTTTTCATCCAATTCACCACCCTCGCACCGAGACCAGCCAATGGGGCCCCCACCCTTAGAAAAAACACCCTCCTCACACCATCAGTGAGTGATCATTTTCACATTTATTGGGGCACTCTTCTCCGTGCTTGTACATCCAAACCCATTCTATATTCTTTTGGCAAGTGTACAAAGATTTTTTAGGAGAACACTCCCACCCATCCATGCACATTTCTCACCTGGTAGCAGTCCCTAATCACCCTTGGTCGGAGCCTCGCATTCCTTACCCAACCCCACCATGAAACTCATAAAAAACTCATACACATCCTGGATGTCCTACCAACCCCAAGGATTTCCTCACTAGAAATTGTTATGACTGTCGTCGCTTGCATTTACAAGCTCCGACCTTGGGTTGCTAAAATTCCATCATCAGTTACATCCATTTATTGTCATCATGTCTATGTTAACCTATCACACCCCAACTGCTACATCAAAGAACCCAGTCCCTTGCATCAACACTTCTCTCGGTCGGTTGAGGCTTCCTTCTTGTCGACTTCGACAACCATCTTCCAAGAAGGAGACAGTACCTTGGATGTCTCCTCACCCCAATAGGGGCATTCTCGGATGGCACTATGGGATTCATCATTGCCCATTGATGTCATATATCCTCCTCACATTTGAATACAACATAAGCTTTCATGTCAAGATGGTATCATACTTCACAAATGTTGTACTTTGTCAGAATTTGTCGAAGACCAGTGCCATCATAAGAATCTCTTTCAGCAATGCTTACACGGGAAGGTCCCTAGTCAGAAACCCACGCATATAATTAGAATTTACTCTACAAACATGCCATACCAAGATTATGCATGTGGGCACCAAATTCAACTTATTGTCAAAGAAAAAACGCCCATGAGGGCATTAGCAACCATCGTCATCAACCAAACTTTAGGTCACTACCACATAAGTGATACAGACAGAACCTCTATCTGTCAGATAAGCTTTAACTAGCCAAAGCATCATGAGCATGGGACATGCCCGCCTCGTAGAAATATTGTATTTATTTTATCCGTTGTAGGTTTCCATCACAGCATGGTACCTCTTTTACTCACGGAAAGGGGTCTCCAACCTTGGGTTTCACGCAAGTTACTCTATCTCTCTTTCAAATGGACTATACAAAAAAGAAACTATAATGTATTTCAGTTATATAGTTCTTCCTAGACCTCATACATTAGGGGGGAATTTTTATCACTGGAAAATTGTACAATCAAAAGACATTGGTAAATGTCAAGCAGAAGGTACAAATAAGGATTTATAGGGAAGAAATGCATTACAGGATCTGAAAATTTTAGCTTTTCCTAAGGTCAAGCAGGAAAATTTATCAAATATAGCATAGAAAGCACTAATCCTAAGTGATCTATGTGACCTTTTCTTCGATAGTAGCGAAGATCATCATGGCTATCCCTCAGTTAGTCGCGTGGTCCTAGGTATGCAAAAATTCACCATCCAAGACCACTTGGCACACTTGAAGAGGAAGATTCCCACTCAACCCAGCCAAGTACAACCGCATGAGAGCCACCTTGAGGGAGGGAAAATTTTAAATTTTCCTATAAAAGACTACCATGGGAAGAATAATATGAGAAAAATTTGTTATGCTGGCCAAATTTCTTGAGAGAAAACCAGCATTGTGTTGTCCAAGCAGCAAGGAGTGGAAGGATTCAGCTATTGGCCATCCAACACCTCAATCCAAGAGAATAATTTCACCAAGTTTGAGTTATTCTACCATTCGTCGAGGAGAGAGAGAGGCTTGTAAGAAGCTTAAAGGGAAGAGACCCCCTTGCCTTGAATATTAGAGCTACATAGCTATAAGGATTCATTTCAAGTGATTTAGCATCATATTCACTTATACCATCAACAATTAATAAAAGGGGAAGAGTTCTCTATTTGGATTATTAGTAGGTTTGACTCGATTGATCTTGTTATTGTACATGAGTATTTTTTTTCTTGTTTCTTCTTTATTGTAGCATGCTATGTTCTTTACTTAGTTTACTACATGTTATGTTGTTCCACTAACAATCTAATAAACAAATTGACCTGTTACTTGCTTGTAGGAAAGCAACATCCCCTATCAAGCACAATGTATTTCGTCCGCCCATGCGTCAAATACACTACAACAATGGGTGTGGTGAGAAACACTTTCCTCAATAAGAGGGAGTGTTGATTTTTAATGTAACTTGGACAAGTGGTTTCCCATGGGTTAGTATCTACCTAGGGAAAAGTGTCCAAAATAATTTTTTTCCTAAGTGTGACTTTATAAAGTGAAAGTGACTTTATAAGTGGTAAATTCAATATTAAAGTATAAAGTGAAAGTGACTTTATAAGTGGTAAAGTCAATGTTAAATTATAAAATGAAAAATGACTTTAGACATAAAGTACAATGTGGGTACTTTATTTAATGGGTGAGTTAAAAAATAGAAAGTGAGAATTCAATGCACATTTATTCTCATTCCTTTATCTAAATGAATCTGAGCCATTAGATCTTAGGGTTGCCCAAAAGTCATTTAGGGAGACAAAAGGGGGAAAACAAAAGAGAGACTACATTCATTCATTCTTCATGAGAATATTGGAGAAAGGAGGCTAGTAGCTGGAGAAAAGTTCTGAAAGAGAAATTTGTTGCAGCAATCTAAAGGTGTGATTTTTGGGAAGATATGGGCATGGAAATCAAGGCATAGAAGACAACAGAAGGTATAGTATGAACATCATTTAATGTTGTGAGATGCACATAGTTCGAGATCAATTTTTGAGCCAAAAAAAATGAAAAACAAAATATGTACAATCTGTACAACGGTACATAAATCTGTACAGTCAGTATGGAATCCGTAGAGTACAATTCGCATCGATACAATACAATTTCAGCTTCAAGTGGGCATGGAAATTGAGGCAAAGTGGGCACGATTTTCAAGGAGTTTTGGGCTAAAGAGATAAGTTGTATTTTGTTGTTTTGTTTTTTCTACAAATGTATTTTTCCTAAACTTGAAAGATAAATAAATTTGAAGACCTCTCTAACAGGTTTTACTCGGAGAATATTGAAGGGGTTTTTCCTGGGTCTAATTTTACCAAAAATTTGTGTGTATTTTTTTATGTGTTGCTGGTTTGTTTATGTCCATATTTATTTTCAACATGTGTTGACAATCTATTGTGTTTTGATCTAAAAATTTCATTTCCATAATTCTATATGTTGAATGTAAGTATATGGGAAAGGGAATTTCACTGAATGGGAGTGATAACGTGAAATTAAAACTGGGTTGGGATTGCAGGAAACTTTTTAGTCATCAAATTTCAACATATTTTGTAAAATTGGCATAATTTTTTGTTTGAAAAATAATTTTGAAGTGATTCAAATGTAATATATAATCATTATTTAGTTCCAATATGTCTCTATACAAAAATAATGGATACACCCAGTAGACAACCATAAATCTCTACTATGAAAAATGAAGAAAAATAAATGCAACATGATATATCAAAGTTACAAGACCAAGTGCAACAAATTTCACTCTCACAAAGAGCAAATAGAATTAAATTGGGAGTAATGAATGTTAAAATGGATGGTTCAAAAGAAAAAATAAAAAGGGACATGGAAGGTTTGATAAAGTAGCTACAGGAAAGACTTCTTAATGGTGACAAGGTAGTCCACAAAACTCTTGATGAGAACAAAAGGAATGTGAATCATGATTTTAGAGACTCACCCAGGGATGAAGATCAACCATATTCCAAAGATAAATATGAGGAAGTTTTATGGAAAAGATCTAGTAGCATGGATACTACATATGGAGCAATTATTTGATCTACATTATGTTCCACACACACAAAAGGCACAAATTGCATCTTTATATTTAGAACAAAATCAATTTGTGTGGTATCAATGAATTTGTTCTCATAAGTCAATTGTCACTTGGACACTTTTTATGGAAGAATTGGTAGCACATTATGAGGATACAAAGAGAAATAACTTCTTTAGCTAATTTATAAATCTCAAACAAAAGGTCTCAATGGAAAAGCACATTAAGGACTTCCAAATATTTGATATCAAGGTAAATAATATTCCAGAGGAGCATACGATTGATGTCTTCATAGGAAATTTAAAGGATAACATCCAACATGAGGTTCACATTTGGGAACCTAATTCATTGAAGAAGGAATTTGAGGTGGAAAGAAAATTTGAATGAAAAATTATGGCAACAAGGAAGTATACCACTCAAAACTGTAAAGATGGAAGTGTTGTTGCTCCTATCCTCCCACAACCTACAAGGTTGACACCACAAAAAATAGAGGAAAGAAGAGAAAAAAATGCTTTGTTACAGTTGTTGGCACCTAATATTTGGGATTAGGAAAATTATATAAATATTGTAAATAAAAAATAAGGCAGGTGAAGAGACACTATAATTTGAATTCGAAGAGTCTCCATTCAATGTATTTATCAATGATATATTAATGCAAATACACAATTACATTCATGGAATTACTCTTGGCTTGACATGGTATCAGAGTGTGGGTCCAAAATTAGAATTTTTCTGCAAGTAACTCCTGCATTTTCTGCCATGTTCTCTATTCCACTTTTCTTTGTCCCTATGCATTGATTTGAGAAACGTTGATACCACCGTGAGAATGCAATAACTATGGTTGATTTGAGCGTTGAATCTCTGCGTTCGTTTTGGTGACTGCATTAGTTGTTTAAATTCTGGTCAAAACCCTTTGAGCTTGTGTATGTTTGTGGTGAATCTCACTTATGAACCAGACCTGTGAACAACTAGTGACGTAGTCCTAGCATGTGTTGGGCATAGATTTTCATGTGTTGAATTTTGTGAATTATGGAAGAATGAAGGTGGAATCACCCGCATTGGGTATTAAACAATGAATTTATCCACACGTTCTGTGCAATCTACATTGGTCAAGGAATACAAAGGGTTTATTCGTGTGCATTGAATAGTCTATGAAATGGAGCATTGAATTTGGTATGATGTTGTATGCTATTTTATAAATTCCTTTTATCTAGTACATTGGCCGTTCTGGTCATACATATTGTATGTTGGTATTGTGTTTAAAAAAAATGCGTTGAATGTTGCATTGAAAAGGTCGTAGTTCATATACGTGTTGAAGTTTTTTTTCATGGGTGTGTTGAATAGAATTTTTTTTAAAAGGCCATGGATTGGTTTCTTTTTTAAATCCATGAAAAATGATGGTAGTTTTGGTGCTATTATGTATAAAAAATCGTTGAGTTTCTTTTGGGTCATATTATATAATGGATATATGAAGGTTATGGTCCATGGGTACGCAAGTTATGAATGAACACATATTGTGATATGATGGAATATGGAGTGTGTTAGTGTTATTATTTGCATCCTACTATTAGTGATCAAAATCCTCTTTTCATATCATATCAGGGGTCTCACTCAGAAATTTTTTATCATTCCACTAGGTCATGCAAAAATTTGGTCACTGAATAGCGTATTGAGATCATTACTACTCCTTTCACCTCCATGGTCAATGGATATCATCATGGTCAGGTCATTCATTTTTGAAAGAGTCTCATAGTCATCATGGTCATCATTCAACTCATTCTTCCATGTTGTATCATCATTAGGTCATAGGGTCAAAATTATGAAAATTGGTCATTACACCATCAAATTAATATTTTGAAGGAGTAGTAATAGTCAAATTTGTTCAAAAATTTCAGGTTCCAAACTAAAATTTCCAAGTAAGTGGTTTTTTGTTTACCATATTTGTCTCTCAGTTGTGCTTGGAAAGCTCATTTCCCTCTCCTAGGGATTTGAGGACATTTTCCCTAGTTTTGTGACTTCCATGTTTAAATCATCAACAAGAATTTTAACTTGATTCTCTTACACCTTCCCCTATCCTTAATATACCTTCCTAAACACTTCCCATCACTCTTATCCCTCAAAATCATAATTTTTCCACAAGCCCTAGCCTATTGCTACAATTTGACACTTTTCTAGACTAGGCCTGTGTTTTTCCCTTTTGGACCCCTTCCCCTCACTCAATCCTTTAAAATCCACTTTCCCCTACTCTCTAACATCTATCCCTATCCCCCAAAATTTCCCCAAGAATTTTGACAGCCCCTAACCCCTTCATTCCCCTCCCTCTACAAGGTAGTCCTAAATCCCCTGTTTTGCCTACACCAAACCCTAATTTCATCTCCCACTGAGCTATGGTTTGCTATGGAATTAGAGGCATCTGAGTAGAGGAGGCATAAGGGAGGTCATTTCAGAAAGTATGAGGCCGTTCCAACTCATAAACATTATGTATCCATCATTTTTCAAGAAATCATTCCTAGGGAAAAATCATTTTCCACACATAGGGCCATTTTTTTCTTCAAACTCTGTTTCTGACCAAACAGAGATGAATTTGACAAAATTGACAGAATTTTTGGTCCATCATAGGGCAAGGAAGAAAAACCTACTTAATTTTTTACAAAGGTGTCATGTTTTGGAGAAATGTAAAAAATACAGATGCTACAAGAGGTTTTCTGCACTTCTGGAGTGACCTTGGTAAAATCAATATTTTTCCTTGATTGAGTGTCCAAATGACTTTCTTGATAATTCAAATGACAAATAGATAGAGATTTATTTCCAATGAGTTATCCTAAGCTCAATTTAAATTTGAGGATGGTCTCCAAAATTTTCCTGCAAGAGCACACTTCATTTTTTCACCCTCATTCTACACTTTTTTACCAGTCTTGGGATAATTAATTTTTGAGGGGCTATAATTGATTTATCAATGTTTGATAGGTACATTGTGTATCCAAGAGAGATATATTTACAATGAGATATCATGAGCCTAATGTTTAATTTTGGAAGGCACCCAAAAGTTGATTTGACGTCGGCATTGCGCACCTAGTACTAGGAGGGCGCACATAAGCATGCAACGCCCTTGCCGTTGCGCTCTTTTTTGAGACACTTTTTGACAAAAAGGCCACCACCATTGGATGACAAATGACAAGAAAATCTAAGAAAACTAGTTTTCCAGCCTTGGTTTGCAAAAATAACAGGTAAAAATTTCAAAAAATAAGAAAAAATCATGGTTCTGCCTTATTTTTGGCCTTGGCATTGTGCACTGAGCAGTCTTGGGGGGATCAAGTTTTGACTGGGAAAATCAACTTCATTTTGAAAAATGAAGGCATATCTAGAAATTATACTTGAAGGGCCTTCCAACAAGCCATATTGGGCCCAGTTTGGACACCTAAAACTTATTCAAAAGCAACATGCAACATGGATGGCCCTCCTGGAAAAGAGAGGGCACGCTTGGCACAAAAATGGTGCACTTGACCAATTGCTGATATTTTTGAATTTCCACTGCAAATTTGAATTTTATTTTTGAAAATGATGATTTCATCTATGTAATTAATGAAGGTAAATGTTAATATCATGTGGATGAGTTACCTAGGGGTAAATTCATTGTGTAAATGTTATCATCAAGTCAAATGAATCAATTTCATTGTAATTAGGGATGAGTCACTTGGGCCTCCCTACACTCTAGGTATGTAGTTCAGCTTTTGGTGGAACAGATCCTCATCTTAGGGTTTCGACCCCTAAGGTTGGGAGAGGTTTTTTAAGGTCTATATCTTGTACTTTTTGACTCATTTTCAGAGGTTGGAATTATTTGGATATTTTTGTATTGATCAAGGACCATAGTGTAATGAGTTTGGTCTGAAATTAATGAAGAGTTGCAGCTATTTATTTGGGATACATGTGGTATGAATATTTTGAATTGTTTATTCTCTATTATCATTTGTATGAATGTTTTGTAAGCTCATAAACCATTTCATGTCTATTATATGATCATTTTCAAGTTGATAGGCATAATACATGTTCTTTCATGCTTTGTTTTGGGAAAGTTGTCATAATTTGTCCATTTTCTTCCATTTAGGAAGAATACATCTCCTATGCTCTTCCTAACTCCTCATCAGTCTTAAACTAGCTCACCAAATCACATTTAAGTGGGAATCCATTCCTAGGATGTATTTTAGTACATTTAGCAAAAAATATAGCTAGTGCCCTTTCTGATTCCTCTTGCCTCCTTTTGATTTGCATAGTATCAATTTGCAAGGCAAAGTTATGTAGCATTTCACTCTTAAAATCTTCCAACGTGTTTCCTATCTCATGCTTGATGGTTGTTGTGGAGGGAGAGGCATTAGGGGAATTTTGAGGTATAAAATGGGCCTCCTGTTATCACTCAGAAAAATGAAACATCATTTGACAAAGTCTTAAAGGTTCATGTGTCAAAGGTATGGTCATAGAGTTCATTAGGAAATTTAAATTTTTTCATATTAGCCTATCCTAGGGTCCAAACCCACCACCATTCAAGTCTTTTCATGTCCCATCAGTCATTATTTCCTGACATATTCCATTTCCCAACCTTATAAATTTGAAAAGGTCACTTTAGCCAATAATCCTTACTTTCGTAGCGAAGTTGCCTAGAAATACACTAACTACGCTACGAAAAGAGGGTTTTTTGTTTTTAGAATGTAGAATTGTCTTGTTTTATACATGTTTTTATAATGAAAATTCTGGGCATATGGAGATGTGTTTCAAAAAACAATGAGAGGTTTTTCTTTAAGACATAATGACCTACAAAAACCTCCTTTAGTTTTTCAATATCTATCAAGGATAGGGAGATAAGAGCTCATCTCCAAACCCTATCTTTTCAGAAAAAACAGAGTTTGAGGTCCTTGAAGAAAAGTTGAAGTTAGAAAATCATGAAACAGAAGTCATGAAGAAAGAGGCAAGGAAACATAAATTCCAAAAAGTGCATTTTTAGAAAATGAAAGAGATTTGGGAAAAGCATGTTGGTAGTGTATCAAAGACTTTAGATGACACACAACAATTAATCAAATGGACTATGTCATTGAGGAAAGAGGTGAAGCATGTTAGAACTTTGGACCTACACTTGAAATCTAGCAACATAAAGCTGAAGGACCAAGTTAAATACCTCTAAGAGTAGTTAGAATTGATCCATGAGGAGCTCGAGAAGAAGGGTTTAAAGATGATTGTAGTTGAGGAACCCACCACTCAACTCATCATTAATGAAGAAGAAACACCTCAAGGCTCTTAAGTTGAGTTTGTTTATGTTTTGAGAGGTCAATGTCATGTTGAAAACCAAATTTGTACAGCTGGAAGGTACATTTTTGAAACAAGGTCAAAATCTGGAAATTACACAGTTTTCCATAATTTCGTAGCGTTTCCTCGGCTTGTAGCCAGGAAAACGCTACGAAAATTTTTGTAGCTTTCTTTTTGCTTCTAAAATTTTTTTTTGCAGCTTTCAAGGAGAGGAAATGGTAGTGATGATGTTTCAGGTCATGATGGACACCATGCAAGAGCAAAGAAGAAGAAATTTTGATTGCAAAAGTCATTTTTTGTACACTACGAAACTGCCATACTTTCGTAGTGAGCTATTTTGAAGGTTTCTGAGCAGGTTTAAGATAATTTTTTGACAGGTGGACACATTCAACAGGTCAAGGGACCTTGCCATCAATCATCCATGACTTGAAGACCATGAAATGGAGATATTCATCAGCTGAAGCATTAGTTGAAGATAGGGTCCTATTTTCCTGAAAAATAGGGTTTGGTTCCATATGTTGAGGAGAATATTTAAGATGTCAATTAGTGATGAGTTCTATCATAGCCTATTCGAACATGTGAAGCATTAGTTTTTAGATATGTAAATGTTTTAAGAGATAAGGTAGTTTGATGTAATAAATAGGAGTTTGAGTCCTATTAGGAAAAGGACTATTTTAGAGTGTAGCTGTCATTTTCTCATTAAAGCACATGTCTTCCTGTTATGCAAGGTGTCATAGGAAGATTTCGATGAATCTAGCCAAGAGGCAGATCATATTTGATGTAAGAAGGTCTATTAAAGGGCATATTATCTAATTTTTAAAGGGTTGGGATATGTTATGGCTGACTGCTACAATTGTGAACAGGTTTTGATCAATAATAGAGAGTGGTTATTGGTTTCATCCTTCACCTGAGATTCATTTGATACTTTCATGAACAATGTCATATGTATCTTATTAATTTCTTTCAATATGTTAATGTTTGATTACTCATAATTCTTTCTTTGCATGCTCTGACTTCCTTTCAAGCAATAAACTATTGGATATATTTCTTAATGTCCTACTTTTAGTATCTTAATGTTCATTACTCATAATTCGTGTCTCTCATGCTATGACTTCCTTTAAACATTTATATATTGAGTAAACCCTATATGTCTTGGTTTTTTATGTTTGAAGGTTGAAAAGATGAAGGCTTTCTACCATTGGGATATGGAGTCAGTGACAGCGATCTCAGTGACAAAGGATCTCCTTGTGGAAGCTGAGGCATGTAGATACTTAAATGAAAGTAGAATACACACATACAGGGTTTAATCAATATATAAATGTTCAAAGGAAGTCAGAGCATGAGAGACATGAATTCTAAGTAATGAACATTAAGATACCGAAAGCAGGACATTGAGAAAGATATCCAATAGTTTAGTGCTTGAAAGGAAGTCAGAGCATGCAAAGAAAGAATTCTGAGTAATCAAACATTAACATATTGAAAGAAAGTAATAAGATACACAGGACATTGTTCACGAAAGTATCAAATGAATCTCAGGTGAAGGATGAAACCAATAGCCACTCTCTATTACTGACCAAAACCTATTTACAATAGTAGCAGTCAACCATAACATATCCCAACCCTTTAAAAATTCGATAATCTACCCTTTAATAGACCTTCTTACATTAGAGATGATTTTCCTCTTGGCTAGATTCATCTAACTCTTCCTATGACACCTTGCATAACAGGAAAACATGTGCTTTAATGAGAAAATGATAGCTACACTAAAAAACAGTCCTTTTCCTAATAGGACTCAAACTCCTATTTATTACATCAAACTACCTTATCTCTTAAAATAGTTACATGTATGAAAAATAATGCTTCACATATTTGAATAGGCTATGATAGAACTCATCACTACTTGACATCTTAAATATCCTTGTAATATCCCAAATCTGGAACAACTAGCAAGGCATGACTGAAAAACAAATTTTCCAGTAATGGCTGCTACAAGAATTGAAACTAGGACTTGGATCCCTTAGATCAATGTATCTAAGGCCTAAATCCAAGAGGTGGCTCCAAATAAATCCCTCTAGGTGGGTTAAACATATTTCCCACACCTAGTTGTCTTCAGAAAATGCCCGGTGAAGGGACTGCAACAACGCATGAACATACAATGGAAGGAAAATGTTATTATAGTGAGTTGTGAGACATGAAGATACATATAGCCTTTCCTTTTGATATTATAGCAACAATGTATACAATTCTTTGAGGATTCAATCACTCAACTAGGCAATGAAAGCCTCAATGAGACATGTACATGAAATTAGAGAAACACTGCTATGCAAGAATGTCACAAGGCTAAAATAACACTGTTTATAGGAGACACTACAACATACAAAATGATAATATGATGATATGAAAATATCAAGCTCAAGAAATATGGGGGATTAAGCTCTCAACCCCTGAAAAAACTAATACAACAAACCTTGGAAGGATTGGCTACAATATACATGAAAATGGAAAATCTACAGAAATGTCGGAGTTGCAGGGTAGCAGCTGCAACACAAAACTGAAACTACATGGAGATGGCTGAATAAGATGTACAATCTGCAGCAAACCTCCTCCAATGGATCTCTCAAGTGCAAGGCTGATCCTAGCACTGAAGATCTTGCCCTCCAAGATGATGGTGCAACCCCTCACTACAAGTGTGCACTAAAATAATGCAGTCTAGAGAAGGGACTGCACTGCTAATGATAGGAGAAGCTTGGCCTGATGCCAAAATATGAAAATCAGCCTTGGAAAACTTCCTCACTAATCTCCCCAAGGAATAGGAGCTCCCTCCTCTGAAAGAAGAGACAAGGAATGGTGTTGTGGAACTCCTCCACTGCAACACCTGCAACACAATGTTACACTTGAGCAAAGATAATGCTGTAGCTAAAGGAATGGCTTTGGCCTTGAGCCTAGATGTCGAGAAAATTAATTGCAATCCCTCAAGATGCCTCTCAAGAAGGAGAGGAAATCCTAAACAAGAATCCCTCGTGCTAAATAGCACTGCAATGCAGCTGAACAACCGGAGACTGCAAATAGTCTAATTAGACAAATAATCAAATACTCAAAGATGTCTCTCTATGGCTGCCTCTTTCCCCTTTTATGCAAGTGAATGTCTCTTTTCCCTAGACCCCACACATTAGGGTTTCTTCCATAAGGAATCTTTCTCCCTCTCAAACTGCGTTGTCTTCCCAAGCAAGCCACACCCTCTTAGGCATCGCTGTTGACTTGGTCAAACTTGACCTTGTCCTCATGCAACTGCCCATTTTCACACTGGAGGGTGAAAAATTAAGCTACTCCATAGATCCCTTTCACACTATGAGGGATTTTATTCCTACTCACGGGCCTTTTACCCATTTTATTCACCTCCTAGATGATATAAGAAAAAATTAATATTCCAATTTGCTGCTTGCAAATTTTGGAATATTACAATTCTCCTCAACATATGGAACCAAACCCTATTTTCAGGAAAATAGGACCCTATCTTCAACAAATGCTTCAACTGATGAGCTGTCTCCATTTCATGATCTTCAAGTCGTGGATGATTTTTGGCAAGGTCCCTTGACCTGTTGAATGTGTCCACCTATCAAAAACTACTCTTAAACCTACTCAGAAACCTTCAAAACAGCTCGCTACGAAAGTATGGTAGTTTCATAGCGTGCTTTCGTAGCGTACAAAAAATGACATTTGCAATCAAAATTCCTGCTTCTTTTCTCTTACATGGTGTCCATCATGACCTGACACATCATCACTACCATTTCCTCTCCTTGAAAGCTGCAAAAAATGGTTTTAGAAGCAAAAAAAAAGCTACATAAATTTTTGTAGCATTTTCCTGGCTTCAAGCCTAGGAAATGCTACGAAACCGTGGAAAACTGTGTAATTTCTAGATTTTGACCTTGTTTCAAAAAGGTACCTTCCAACTGTACAAATTTGGTTTTCAACATGCCATTGAACTCTCAAAACATAAACAAACTCAACTTAAGAGCCTTCAGGTGTTTCTTCTTCATTAACGATGAGTTGAGCTATGGGTTCCTCAACTACAGTCATCTTTAAACCCTTCTTCTCTAGCTCCTCATGGATCAATTATAATGCTCTTGGAGGTCTTTAACTTGGTCCTTCAGATTTTTGTTGCTAGATTTTAAGTGTAGGTTCATTCTTCTAACATGCTTCACCTCTTTCCTCAATGGCATAGTCCATTTGATTAATTGTTGTGTATCATCTAAAGTATTTGATATGTTATTAACTTGATTTTACCAAATCTCTTTCATGTTATCAAACTACACTTTTTGGACATTATGTTTCCTTTCCTCTTTCTTCATGATTGCTATTTCATGATTTGCTAACTTCAACTGTTCTTCAAGGACCTCAAACTCTGTTTTTTTTTAAAACATAGGGTTCAAAGATGAGCTCTTATCTCCATATCCTTGATAGATTTTGCAAAACTGAAGGAGGTTTTTGTAGGTTAGTATGTCTTGAAGAAAAAACTCTTTTGTTTTTTTTGAAACACATCTCCAGCTGTCCAAAATCTGCATTCTAAAAACATGTATAAAACAAGAAAATTCTGCTATTAGGGGAATTTTGAGGTCTAAAATGGGCCTCCTAAGAAAAATGTACAACCAAAATAAAATTTATAATAACTAATAGGATTCAAAATTATGATGTAAACCATGGGGTATGATTCACCATTTTTTAAGTAAAAGGGTAAAAAAATTAAATAATAATAAAACTACTTTTTCAACTTGTACTTTTCAAATTATCTCCCAAAGTTTTTACTCAAATTTCAAGTAGGAGTGCTTTTTGGATGTAAAATTTAATTCCTCATCCAAGGATTACCCATGTTGCATACTTTCGATGGACCCTGATACACGGAAAATGAGAAATACATGAAAAAACGTGATTGCAATCACGTTTTTCATGTATTTCTAATTTTCTGTGTAGTAGGGTCCATTGAAAGTATGCAACATGGGTACTCCTTGGATGAGAAATTAAATTTTTCATCCAATGAGTACTCTCACTCGAAATTTCAGTAAAAAATTTAGGAGATAAGTTGAAATTACGAGTTGAAAAAGTAGTTTTTTATTTTTTCCCTCTAAAATTTGATGATGTCATCAAATCTTGTTTTATTATTTCCACTATTATTTTATAGTTTCCTTAGGAGGCCCATTTTATACCTCAAAATTCCCCTAATGATTCTGAAAATAGAAAACCCTCTTTTTGTAGTGTATTTAGTGTATTTCTGGGCAGTTTCGCTACGAAAGTAAGGATCCTTGGCTAAAGTGACCTTTTCAGATTTAGGTTGGGAAATGGAATATGTCAAGAAATAATGACTGATGGGACAGGAAAAGACTTGAATGGTGGTGGGTTTGGACCTTAGGATAGGCTAATATGAAAAAATTTAAATTTCCTAATGAACTCTATGACCATACCTTTGACACATGAACCTCTAAGACTTTGTCAAATGATGTTTCATTTTTTCTGAGTGATAACAGGAGGTCCATTTTATACCTCAAAATTCCCCTAATGCCTCTACCTCCACAACAACCATCAAGCATGAGATAGAAAACATGTTGGAAGATTTTAAGAGTGAAATGCTACATAACTTTGTCTTGCAAATTGATACTATGCAAATCAAAAGGAGGCAAGAGGAATCGGAAAGGGTATTAGCTAATTTTTTTGCTAAATGTACTAAAATACATCCTAGGAATGAATTCCCACTGAATGTCATAGAAGTTTGATTATTCTGTGAAAAGAATCATTCCACCGATAAATGTCCCTCTTTGCCAGGACTAAAGGTTGTATACTAGGGAGGGGTAGAAGGTGGGTTAGAGAAGTTGTGATTTATTAACCAAAGGAGACATCCAGGTTCTCGTCCATATCAACATAGCATGAAAGGTGCACATTATCCTCACTCCAATCAAAATTACAATGCACATTTCCACTTGGTACCTTTCCACCCAGTTATCATGGTCCACACCTCCTCGTTGGCCTTATTTTCCTTCATATCCTCCTCATCCTATCAACCCTCCTTTTCAACCATATTCACTGTAATATTCCTTGTTGTAGTGCATTTGACGCATGGGCGAACGAAATGCACTATGCTTGATAGGGGAGGTTTCTTTCCTACAAGAAAGTAACATGTGAATTGGTTTGTTAGATTGTTAGTGGAACAACATAACATGTAGTAAAATAAGTAAATAGCATAGCATGCTACAATAAAGGAGAAACAAAAAAAAAATACTTATGTACAATAACAATCTCAATCGATTCAAACTCATTAATAATCCAAACAGAGAACTCTTCCCCTTTTATTAGTTGTGGATGGTATAAGAGAATAGGATGCTAAATCACTTGCAATGAATCCTTAAAGCTATGGAGCTCTAATATTAAAGGCAAGGGGGTCTCTTCCCTTTAAGCTTCTCACAAGCTTCTCTCTCTCTCCTCGATGGATGGTAGAATAACGAACACTTGGTGAACTTCTTATCTTGGTTTGAGGTGTTGGATGGCCAACAGTTGAATCCTTCCACTCCTTGTTGCTTGGACAACACAATGCTAGTTTGTTCTCAAGAAATTTGGCCAGCATAACAATGTGTTCTCATGTTCTTCTTCCCATGGTGGTCTTTTATAAGAAAATTTCAAATTTTCCCTCCCTCTCTTGGTACAATATGGATGTTGACACAAGAGTGGGAGGTTGATTCCATTGTGTGTTGCACTTAAGGCCTCAAGGTGGCTCCAAGGCAGTTGTACTTGGATGTCTTGAGTGGGAATATTATTCTTCAAGTGTGCCAAGTGGTCCCGGATGGTGACTTTCTGCCATACCCAGAATCACGCGGGTATCTGAGGGATATACATAATGATATTCACTACTATCGAAGAAAAGGTCATGCGGATCACTTTGGGTTAGTTATTTTTGCGCATTATTTGATAAATTTTCTTGCTTGACCTTAGGAAAAGTTAAAATTTTCAGATCCTGTAATGTCTTTCTTCCCTGTAAATCCTTATTTGAACCTTCCTCTTGAAATTTTCTAATGTATTTTTCTTGTATGATTTTCCATTGATAACAGTTGCCCCCTAATGTATGAGGTCTAGGAAGAACTCCAAAGCCGAAATACATTATAGTTTCTTTTCTGTATAATCCGTTTGAGAGAGAGAGAGAGTAACTTGCATGAAAAATGAGGTTGGAGACCCCTTTCCGTGAGTAAAAGAGGTACCATGTTCTATTGGAAACCTGCAAGAGATAAAATAAATATAATATTTCTACGAGGCGGGCAGGTCCCATGCTCGTGCTACTTTGGCTAGTTAAATCTTATCTGACAGATAGAGGTTTTGTCTGTGTCACTTGTGTGGTAGTGACCTACTCTTTGGTTGGTGATGACAGTTTTTGACGCCCTCAGGGGTGGTTTTCCTTTGGCAATAGGTTGAATGTAGTGTCCACATGCATAATCTTGGTATGGCATGTTTTTATATTAAATGCTCATTGTATGCATGGGTTTATGGTTGGGCACCTTCCCGTGTAATAATTGTTGAAAGAGATGCTTATGATGGCATGGGTCTTTGAAATTTTTTGACAAAGTGCAACGGTTGTGAAGTACGATACCATCTTGACATAAAAGCTTAAGTTGTAGTCGAATTTTAGGAGGATCGATGACATCAATGGAAATGACGACTCCCATAGTGCCATTTGAGAATGCTCTTATTGAGGTGAGGAGCCATTTAAGGTATTGCTTCCTTCTTGGAAGATGGTTGTTGGAGTCAACAAGAAGGAAGCCTCAATCGACCAAGAGAAGTGCTAATGAAAGGGACCAAGTTCTCTGATGTAGCAGGCAGGGTGTGATAGGTTAACATAGGCATGATGATGAGCAGTGGCTATAACTAATGATGGGAGTTCAGTGGCCCAAGGTCAGAGCTTTTGAATGCAAGTGGCGAAATTCATAACAATTTATGGTGAGGAAAACCCTGGGGTCGGTAGGACATCCAGGGTGGGTATGTGGTTGTTATGAGTGTCATAGTGGGGTTGGGTAAAGAATGTGAAGCTCCGACCAAGGATGATTAGGGACTACTACCAGGTGCGAAATGTGGATGGATGGGTGGGATTGTTCTCCTAAAAAATCTTTGTACACTTGTCAAAATAATATAGAATGGGTTTAGATGTACAAGAACAAATACGGGTACCCCAATAAACATGAAAATGATCACTCACTAATGATGTGAGGAGAGTGTTTTTTAATTAGGGTGGGGGCCCCATTGGTTAGTCTCGATGCGAGGGTGGTGAAGCAGATGAAAGTGTCGCAGATAGGCTATGTTGATGGGGGTGTGGTAGGCCAAGTCTGAGACACGGTGGTGTGTATTCGATCTTCTTATGAGAATGGAAGTTTGAGAAAGGGGTTTTATCATGACATGGTAAAACTTGACTTGATGTATGATGGATGAAATGAACATGAAGTGCTTCCTAGACTTGGATGTTATGGCCATGGTGCCATGTTCTTGATGTATGGTCTACTTGAGTGATGGATGCTATGGAGGGTGAGTCTCTACCGACCAACAAGAATTTTTATCATGTGCAAGGTGGGGTGATGATAAACATGGTCGGGTGACTGGACCCTAGGGTTTATTCTTGTGGAGAAATGATGTTAGGATATGCAAAGCTTCTTTGGGGAGCCTATCATGCTGGGGGTAGAATGATACCTTCTCTTATACCTATAGTGGTTGGGGAAACAAGTGATTTGTCATGCTTGTAACACCTGCAACTAATACCCCAAGTGAAAGCATCCTTTCTATTCAAATATATTGAAAATAACGTTGAATGTAAATCAATATGAGAGGGCGTACCTGTCACAGCTGAAAATTTATTTTTCTGAGGTGTGGATGTGTGAAGACTACTTTGGATGTGATGAGGCGTTGATCACTGTGTTGCTTTCGGTTTTTCAATTGGGCATTCTGAGCTCCTGTTATGGTTTGTCGAATAATTCGAAAGGCGCGATATATGCATAAGTATGGCTCATTTCAGTTCATTTGTGTTGTTTGAGAGCTATGAGGTCAGAGTTGAGAGCCTGTTGTCTAGCCTTTCTTGCCGTTGCGGTCATCGTGTGTACACGGGATTCGCGTCGTCAGTGCCAAGTAGGGCCCTAAATGTCCAGTAACTCATTTTTTCAGTTTTTTCTGGGGTGGGGGGGGGGGGGGTCCGTACAAATTAGGTTTGTATGGATACCTGCCTCTTTTTATCCTTGATGGCGCACATGATCAAGGTACAGGTGCGTGGACCTCGCTAGGAAACAAAATTTCCCGCAAGGTTTTCGCGTATGGCTAAGTATTTGCGCGAAGAATCGTGCGTATGTTCTTGATACAGATGTGTGAACATCGCACCTGTGTAGAAAACAGGTGCAATGATGAGCCAAGAAAGGTTTTGCTAACTTTTTTTATTTTTGGGTTTTTGGGTAACTGATTTGGTTGCTTTTGGTGATAGGATGTTGTGGCGTGAGTGCGATTGGCCTGATTTGCACATTTCTGTGGCACAAGATGTCAATGCACAGAAGCTCTTAGCATATTGGGCCTTCTCAAGTTCTTGGAGAATGATATCCTGAGATCACAGGATAGTATTCTTCGTTTCCTGGTCCGTTGCTGGAACAAGAGATGAAAGGTGATGGTCTTGCAGGGGAGAGATGTTGTCATCCATCCGGAGATAGATGTGTAGTTTGTGACTAGCTTGCTGCCTCAGGGTGAGGCGCTGCCACACCCACTCCTGCCTGGGATGGTGAGTATTCGGCGTTGGGCAAAGCAGCACTGCAGCGATGCACCTCTTTCTCAAGGGCGCATCCTTATTGCATCAGTGACCGACCTAGCTGAGTGGTGTGCCCTAGTGATTATAGTTCACTTGACAAGGTCATCGTCTCCCAACAGGGCATCAGGACCGCATATTGGTTTCTTGCACCGGCTCTGGGCCTATCATTTTTATGATTGGGCGTGCCATGTATATGATAGCATGCTAGTGTAGCTGGGGAAGGCCCGAGGAGGATCCAAAGGGTTCACATATGCCAAAATCATTTGCAGTATTATGTTTGAGAGGGTGGTGATGCTGCGACCTATCATGCAAATCCCTATTGGTCCTCGTCGGGATCCTAGGATGTGGCTTTGGGCGCCTGTGATGTCTCGTGGCAGAGGAGGGGAGGTGGGTTGCTATTGGGATGCGACCACGGAGGCATGGTTCTAGGAGAACCCATAGATGTTTATGAATTATCCATACGTCGAGATGGATTTACGAGGAGATCCATATACTTTTCTTCCTGCTGGTTATTTGTAGGGACTTGTAGGTATGAAGTTTTTTATGTTTCTCTACATTTTTTATTATTTTATGATGTGTATATTTATATGTCTATTGTGGTGACACTGACATTATCATTGTTTCTCTTGCAGATGTGGGAGCGACTGGGCATCTGATTTCCCACATAGTGGGCCATTAGTAACTGCGGAGGGTTCCAAGTCGAGCTGCTCAGCTTGGGGGGTGGGGTGATGGTGCTAGACCCTCAAGGGAGGGTAGTAGTGCGACCGCTACCAGGGATGATGCGCTTCTTGCTCATGTGGAGGTGGCTGAGGCACGAGTGGCGATGGTTGAGTAGCATCTATCTGCTTGTGAGGCTTGATCCATAGGCTTAGCTGATGCTTGGGGTCGGGTGGAGAGGTTGAACCGGGGTATGCCGACCCGGGGATTTATGGATTCCCTGGATGACGCATGGGTCAAGGTGTTGATGGCTCAAGAGAGGGTGTATCTTTTGACACTGCACCGTGTGGCACACTATGTTTTGGTTGTTGTACCTGTACAAGCACCGGGTGTAGTTTTGGGTCCTAAGGATCCACCTGGAGGGGCTCAGCCCTAGAGATGTTATGTATTCATGGAAAGCGCCCATTATGAGGATGCTTCCCTTATTTATTGATGACATGTATATATATTTTTTTTTGCTGACCTATGGGTCAGAGACATGACTTGTGTATTTTGACTCACACATATTTTTGATATATATGCGAGATATGTATTTTTTTGGCTCTTTAATGTGTCTATGGTTCTTTTGTTTGATAGATGTTGTGTACCTTAGATGGAGATCTCTTTGTTATGTTTTTTATTTTCTATGGATGATGGTTTATATGAGATGCATTCCAGTTTAGAATGTGATCAGCGATGCGATCAGTTTTCTGGTTTTGATTTCTTGGTATATGAGTGAATGTAATATGATCAACCTGACGACTTAATATTCGTGCATGCAAATAATTTCTAAATACTTGAGAATATCGTACTTCAAATTCTTGGTTTAACTGCGAAACCACTAGCTGGGAATCAAGGTAGATATGCATATGGTGAATGCCTTGGTTGAAGGCTTCGCTTGTCAGCCTGATGACTGCATCATATTCTGCCTGATTATTTATGGCTAATCTAATGCATACTCCGTTGTTGAAGAAGAGTGATCGATCAGGGTAGTAAATTGCCTAGGAAGCTGCTGCTAGATATTGAGACCATCACAATGCTCCATCGCTGAATCAAAAATAATGGAGGGGGGAAAGATCAATTTGTGACACCAAAGCACTTTTTTAGAACAAGTTTGTGATCATTGTAATCATCGAAAAACATATTTTGTTACATGCATCTTATCTCTAGGGCTCATGCCTCCTGCCTCTTATGGGTAAAATGTTTTTAGGTAGAGCCCATTGATGGGGTTAGCTAGGCATGTACCTTCGGCCTCTGACAGGATGTATGCCCCCTTGAGGACCTTTCCATATGTTTTGAACTTCCCGAATCCTAGGGCCTCTTTCGCAACATTGTAGCGGAGGACTAACTCTCCCTCGGTAAATAAGCGAAGGGTAATGTTGCGATCGAATGATGCTTTTACCCGTTTTTTTATGGGCCTCGTTATGTTGGAGTGACTACCGTCGATTTTCATTGACGAGTTATAGTTGTACCAATATTTTTTCTAAAGGTTGGGTATCATTGAGGAGTTCGATGGTGGCATGCAAGTTAGGGATTTTACGTTCAATGAGAATCATGGCTTTGAACCCATACACTAGTTGGAATGGTGTTAATCCTGTTGATTTTTTAACTGCCGTGTGGTATGCCCACAGGGCCGAGAAAACCATATGGTTTATGGTTATTCACCATACGCTATAACATTGTTTTGAGCACTTTGTTGACAACTTCTTCCTATCCATTAGGTTGAGGATAGTATGGTGATGTGAATTCGTGCGTGAATCCTAGGTGGTGAGACAGCTCCTGGAATATTTATTTTTCGAAGTGCTTTCTATGCTCGGAGACTAACTTTTTTAGCACACCGAACGATGCGATGACATGGTTGAATATAATCTCTGTCTCTGTTTCTACGGTGTTGTCATATGTGGGCATGGATTTTTCCCATTTGGTGAAATATTCGACGACGAAGATGACGTATTTGTGGTTGCTTGATGACGCAGGGTTGCAAGTCATGAAGTCAATCCCCCATTTATAGAATGGATTAGTTGTAGAGGAGCGGGAGGTGCTCTTGCCTTGTGAGCGAAGCGTTGATATCGTTCACATATTTTTACTATTGTGATGCAATCACTGAATAAGGTGGGCCAAAAATATCCTGCCCGTAGCACTTTTTGGGTAGTAGCCATTCCAGAGAGGTGTCTGTTGCAAGCTCCGCTATGAATGTCATTGATGGATTGCTCAGCTTGGTCATCTGTGAGGCATTGACGAAGGATGGTATCGATGCCTCACCGATAATGAACATCTCTCATGAGGAGGTATTGGTGGGCCTGGTGGCATATGCGCCTTCGGTCATCATGTGTGAACTTTTGATTGAAATTTTTGGTTCTTAGAAATAAGAGGATATCTCTGTACCAAGGATTGCTAGTCGTCATTAGAAAGAGATGTTCGACCGGTAGTGATTTGTTCATTGGGGATCCTTTGGTGTGACTTGGGAGGTCAGTTTTTAGTCATCCATAATTTTCACTATCTGAAGATGACTAAGTAGTGGTCCTAGATTTCTAGAAATAAAATTAATAAATATTGTGAGTTCTAGAAATCTCACTGTCTTCATTATCCTGAGATAAAACTTTCACTATTTCATCTTCCTATCTAGTCATGACTAGCCCACCACTCCTGAAAGACCCATCATGGGCTCAAGCCATTTATTTTAACCTCAACTGTCACCCATTTTTCACCATGTCTTGACTTTTGGCCCAAATCCTTTGTTTTGCTTACCAACATGATTCCCTACTACTATTCAAACCTACCAATAAAATAGCCTTGCTGTCTCTTCCATAATATTCTCAGACACTGATTGTCTCTACAGACCCTTTGGATAGTCAAGTATGCTAGATCACAGGTCTTCAAAACACACTAAGCTTATCACAGGTCCTATATTATAATTGGTGATCCCTAAGTTTAAATCTCTATCCAAAATCCAATTCCAAAGGTCCCCATTAGGTCACCTAAGGTTTCACTGAGTCATAGGATGGATTTGGTGCCCAACAAGCTATGCCTTCATGCATGAAGAGGTTGCATTCAAAGGGGAATAAAATCAAGCATTTTGACCCAAAGTCATTCAAGAAAAGCCTCCTTGGATTAGAGCACAAACACTGCAAGGGAAAGTTGCCCTTGTTCACATTTTTTTCAAAGAATAGCCAAGGTGGCCACCAACGATAAGAAGAGGCAAGGTAATAGGATGTAATCATCACCAAGAGGCAGACACAAACAAGACAAAAACAACATACCTATAGGTAAAAGCGTATCAGGGTTTGTTTTGGTTGATTAACAAAACAATGGTGACAAGAAAAATAATCTCAAAGATTTCAAGGACAGAAGCAGAAGCCTCCTCCTAGGGTTATTTCCAAAATAGAATTTCTTCACCTGCACTAAGAGAAGAAAGACAAAGAGTATCAGTTTAAAGAGGATCATTTTACCAAAGGGTAGAAAAAAAGAGTTTTTGAAATATAAATTTGGGCATAAGCTATTATCAAAATAGCCTAAAAAGGCAAGTGTAACCTTGATGTGCATCTCAGGAATAGACTCCCGACAAAAGGCCAAAATGTCAAAAAGATTGTTCCACCAAGATGACAGAGGCATAAGTAAACGTTTTTTCCAAAAAATGTCAAAAGTGTGTTCACAACAAATATTATTCAAAAGCACACTAAAAGATAGGACACATTAACTTTGCAAAAGTGGGTTTGGTATTTTAAAATTTTAGTTTTCAAATCAATTATAAAAGGCCACTTGAACCTTTTCCCATGCATCATTTTCCATTTCCGAAAAGAAGAAGTCGTTGGGAGAATTTTTTTCGATTTTCAAGCCAAACTGTGAAAAATTTTGGGCGCTACGCACCTGACCTTTGGCGCTATGCATATGAGGGAAGCAAGCAGTGTAAAAATGCACTGTGCTACGTGCTCATGGCCCGGCATTGTGCACCTGGCCCGGCGCTACGCACAGGCCCAGAAAATACCAGAGGCACCACCTGGTGCTACGCTCTGGCCAGATTTTTACATGTTTTCTCAAAGAGCTCCAAAGTCCAAAATTTCGGCTTCAAAACTTTTGCAAGAAGCGTCTAAGGTTGGTAAAAATATTTCTCCTCCCAAGCTCTCCTTTTTTTAAAGACAAGGAAGTCAACCATAGTCAAAACTAGACCAAACCCTAGCCTATGTAAAGATCAATTTCTTAGTTTTTGAGTTAGGGTTTGCAAGTGAATTTGGTTCTAAGTGCAAAAATAAGATTAGGTGACTATAGGCTATCCTCTAAACCCCAAGTTAAAACTCTAAAAAAATCATTTTCACTTTAGTTTTCATATTGCAAAGAGTTGACCTAAATCCACTAAAAGCACTTAGTTTTCCCAAAAACCCTCAAGAAAAGTTCAAAGGCTCTGCTGCTGTTTTTAGACCAGTCATCATGTCAGAGGGAGATAGTCATACCAGTCGTGATGGAGATTCATACTACCACCAAGCCAAAACATCATGGAGGAAAAGAAAAAATATTTGAGCCCTTAGACACCACTCCACTCACTTCATCTCCTATGATCCTTCCATGATTCCAGGATGTAGGGTGCTATAGATTTTGTGAGAAGGTCAAGCAAGTCAGCAGCCATGCAGACTTAACTATATTATTCATCTGTAGCTTGCAAAACCATCAATTCAATTTGGCAAGAGTACAATTTGAGCTCTCATCTAAGATCATTTCCAAAGCAAAAGGTATACCAGACATTGGTGAGGTGTGGTTCAAACAAAATAAGTTGGATTTGAGCTACTAGGGGACCTATTTGAAACCCAACTATCAACAAAATTATAAGGTTGTTTTCCCTTTTTCTCATTTGCTGGAGAGATATGTTGCATTGATGAGGCAGATTATCAATTTTTTCACATGTGAGGGGATATACTCTTGGATCTACTCATATCATATAAGGTTGTTGATGCATTTTACCAGGGTCAAAATGATGAACCTACCTTACTACCTTTTCCGAAGCATTGATAAAATGGCCTCAGTTGTCAAGAAGAAAAGTTATGACCACCAAATGCAAAGCCTCTTTCATAACTCCTTGATCAAAATGATTGTCCTATACCAGCTAGAGCAACAACGAATATCTTGGGAAAAATTAATCTCACATGATGTGTTTACAAACCTCTAGGCCTTCATCCAGTATAAATTTCCTTCCACTTCACAACTATATACCTCCACACATCCATCATCTCCCCATGTGCCTTCTCCACAAATAATTTCACCTCTTACCTCCTCCCCTAAATTTCCAAGTGAAGGGGCTGACAGTAGCCCTAGTGAAGAAAAAATAGAAGGCAACAGTCAAGAGGACTATGAGATAGATAATGATGGACAAGGAGGGAGTAGTGGAGAAGAAGATGATGAAAATGAAGAAAACAATGAAGAGGAGGGGAGTAGCCAAGTGGAAAACGGAGATGAAATAAGTGGGCAAAGTGATGAAGAGGAACAACAAAGTGATGAAGAAGAGCAGCTAGATGATGAGGAGGGGTGGGATGATGAGGAGGGAAACCATCAAAGTACACCAGGTAGTCAAGGAAAGATTCATGACTGTATTGACAAAAATCAGTCCAAGCATGAAAAAGAAAATCAGAGTGAGGCAAGTGCAGAATATATCAAGCAAACTAAAGGTCAAACTGATGATAGCACTACCTTTAAAACTTCCATTGTTACCCCTATCACATGCACATATCACAGAGGGAGAAGAAATGTGTTTTCTACCTCTAAAAGGCAAAGGGCCATCACTTCTCAAACAACCAAAAAATTGGACAAAGGAAAAGAAAAAGTGGAAATGGTTGAATAGAATGTACAAGTAAGGAGGAGAAAAAGGATAAAAAAGACTTCTCAAGGCCCTCTTTTTTTTATCTAGACAGTGATAATGAGGACCAAGGGATGAGTACAAAATTTCTCCTTTTAGAAAATGATGCCCAGCTTTAAGAATGGGAAAAGGACTTTGAAATGGCACAAAGGGTCATCTACTATTATAAACAGGAGCATAAACATTTCAAAGAGGTGAAGAGGGGACTTGCCTTGCAGAAAAAAATGGTCAAACACTATCCAAGGAAGAGCATGCTTGCTAATGCCATACTCAAGCAAGACCTCATGGAGCTAGAGGAGCTTAAAAAGACCAAAGTCATGACAGCCTCAGAATCTTGGCTGATGATTCTTAGTAGATGTCTAAAACCCCTTGAGGGGTCTACACGCCAATTTTGAGGCGAATCTGGAAACTTTTTGTTTTTTCCAAATTTTGACCCCTAGGAGCGCAACACCCTAGGCGCTACGCAAAAATTTGGTGCATCTTCAGCTTCTGGAGTTTACATTTTTGGATTTTTCATGTCACCAATAGTCTAACCACAAAATTTCAGGTCAATTGGAGCATTTTTCCCCCTCAAAAGGTCAAAAAACACCTCAAAAATGACCTTTCTGCCTCCTTTTTAGGCCTGGCGCTGCGCAAAGAGTAGTCATGGGAGATTTGGTTTTTGAGCCAGTAAATGGCATCCATTCAGCACAAATCAAGTATTTTTTGAAAGTAGACTCATCAAGATTTCCAACGATGAATCACGGGGCCAAATCCGATGCCGGGAAGGGGTCCAAAACTCAGATGCAACAGACCCTATTTTTTGTTGAAATGGCGCTACGCACAGAGACAACTTTTTGCCAAAAGTCAACAAAAGACACTGATTAATGACAAATCAGTTTTTTAATGTTTTTTTTGGACAAATCACTCCCTATTTGATTTGGGAGTTATGTTTTGTTGTTTTTCATTTATTATCTTATCTCTTATGTGTCTTGGGCCTTGCATGGTCATTAAGCACATTTATGACATTTATGGCTAAATTAGGGTTTCTAGAAGCCTCTTAGGGTTTCCACCTCCTCATTTGCTCCATAAATAGAGCATGAGGCTCTTATGTATTAGTTGGATTTTGATGACTTATGCTGAAGCAAATACATAGTCTCTTGGATTTTTTGATAACAATTTGATGTCTTGGAGCTCATGCATGTCTGGGTTTTAGGCTGTGATGGATAGAGACTGTTTGCAGGATCCATAAGCTTGGTTGATGGTGAAGTGTTTCTTATGTTCATGTTTTCTAGTTTTCCATTATGTTTTCCATCTTGCTATTTTGCAGTAGGACAAAAATTTTAGATTAAGAAATTTTTTCTGATGGCACCTTAATTCTGTTTGTCCTTCACTGCCTCAATATTTTCTTCTGTTAAGATATGTTAGGGAAGTCATCTCTTGCTCCCTAAGAATTTCTTGGCTTGTCCATTTCTTGAATGGTTTAGATCAGTTAGTTTCAAGTATGATTTATGGCTAGCCCTGCATATTGTGGCCACTAAAATACTCTGTCCTTGGAGTCTCCTCTTTAAAGCAGCTTTGCCTAGGTTTTTCAAAGAAGTCTGTTTGAATCATGCTCTTTGCCTTTACTAGCTAAATTTGTTTCAAATAACCTTCACAGCTGTAACTTTAGATGTTCAGAGTTTTCTCTTCTTCTATGGTTATAACTACTTGTGCATCTTAAATGTTTTTCTCCTCTTAATGATGAAATCTATGAAAGATAAATAAGTTTTTGGCCTTTCTATGTTTTATCTAAATGTTTTTCTTGGTTGATTATCTACTTTCAGTCTGAAATCAAATGAATTAGGTTTTTCTTATGCCTTTGATTCTCTTGCTATGCTCATAAATCTTCTAACTATCTCAATTTACAAGTACATAAAGGATTCAGTGTTTTCCCTTTATTAGCTTATTTGTTCCCAAGCTTAATGTTCACCTCATGACCCTTCACAACCTTAAAATATCCACCAACCAAGTTAGAATTTCCCTACAAATGCTCTTGAAACCATTGATGAATTTATCATGACCTTGTTAGACTCCATTTCCCAATGACTTAACAATCTTCCATGTTTTCTATCTAAATCTATCTGAGCATCATACCCAACCAAAAACAATCAAAATACTAGAGAGATCTAGCCTAAAATCAACCCTAATTAGCAAACAAGTTCACATTTTTTGCACCTACTAGAGAGATCCCTCTCTGAGTCCAGGAAGGCTAGGTCCTTGGATTCCAAAGCTTGGTTTGATTTTACCCTGTCCATTTGTATCTCAATCAATCTAGCAAGTTACGGGGACCTAACATAATGGCGATCATTGTGGGACTGAGTTCATAGTAGCTTGAAAAACTCTTACAAACGCATATACATCCCTAGTTTGACTTAAAAACTAACCCATAGCTAAGGGTAGAAACTAATTGCTTCACCATCCTAGCAAGATGATGACTCAGCTAGGGGATACTCATTAACCTTAAGGCTGCATAAAGAAACTAAAAAATCCAAAAGTACTCCCTAGACTGATTTTTATCAAGAATTTGGTAGTGGACCATTGTATACATATCCTCAAAATTTCAAAAACATCCACCTGGCGACTCCACTAGCCTCCAGTAGACCTTTTTTCATCTCACTGGTCCCATAGGTTTTTTTTAGGATTGTGTCAAAACAATCCAAATCAGTTTTTCAGGGCCTAGTTATACCTTGTGTGAATAAAGAGATCTGGCTTCACGAAGTATCAATACCAGATCACACCCGGACCCAAATCCTCCTACCGTAGTTGATGACCCAGAAAAGATTTTGTGGAAAAATTGTAAAGCTTGAAACTCACCCATTGTTAGGACCATTCATAGAACAAATTATGCACCAGAACACCTTACAACTTCACAAGATCCTCAGTTTGACTTGCACCATACCAAGAATATATTCAGTACCAAGTCACAAAGTAGAGCTGACCAAACTAACCTTGACCCCATAGATTTGCAGCAGAGCTCTAGTAGAGAAGCTTCTCCTTCCACTGCACCTGGCTTTTAGCTTCTCCATCACTTCAGCCCTTTCCATCTCAAATCCTCTCAAAATTAGTTCTCCGGTCCAAGTACCTCAGCTACACCCATTCATACCACCACTGTGCAAACCACCCCACTCCATTCTACTCCACCTCTCACAAATCCTCCCCTTGTAAATCAGACCTTATTTCCTTTTTCTCCCATCATGGCAGCCTGGTATGCTCCAATGGCTCTACAACAACCACTATTGCCTTTTCCAAATGACTATCAGTCCAAGATCCCTCACTTCTTAGGGACTGAATCCATCACTGCTCATAAGCATGTAGATATAATTAGCGATGCTTTTGACTACATGGAGATAGAAGAAGAAACCATAAATATGAGGACTTTTGCTTAGAGCCTAGGGGGAGAACCCAAGAAATGGTTTAAAGACTTACCTCCCAACAACATACATGATCTCCCTACCCTCTACCAAAACTTTGTAAACAAATGGGAAATCAAGAAAAACCCCCTTCAAATTCTTTCTGAGTATAACAATTTTAAAAGGAATCCGAGAGAAAGTGTTCATGACTACTCAATTAGGTTTAACAGTGTTTACAATGCCCTCCCACCTCACATAAAACCTCCTCAAGGCTTAGCCTTAGTAAAATATTCCAAAGGCTTCGATACTGATATGGCCTATAAAGTAAGGGAGAGAGATTACCTAACTCTAGAAGACATGCAAAAAGGGGCTATGAGTGTAGAGGCCAATTTAATTGAGAAAAGGGCTAGGATGAGATCAGAAAAAAGGGTGACTTATAAGGATGACACAACTCCTACAACCTCCTCTGCTGACACCAATATTGACTCCATAGTTAGGAAAATGGAGAGAATGATGGAAAAAATCAGTTTGAATGAGAGAACACCTCCTAGGGAAAATCAAGCCAATCTTCAAAACAGGAATAGAAATCAAAATTTTAGAAGAGACCCTCCTCAAGTCATACAAAGAGAGAGTGACCAACAAATCAGACCTTCTTTCCAAGACAACTATGTAGATGAAGATGAAAGAGAGCCTGAGCAGTTGGAAGAAGACCATGTAAATGTCATAGGTTCGGATGATGAGGACAACACCTTCCTTACCGAAGAAGAACAAAGGATGTTTTCTTCAAAACCAAATGAGAAATCATATGAAGATTCCGAAGACTATAAACTAGGATTTGAGAATGCCATTATGGAATTCCATAGGCAATATGATCTTAGGAGCAAAAAGAATCAAGATGTTCCTAAAAAAAATCAGCCAAACACCGTTGTAAGAAAGACCTCTAAACATATTCCTAAAAAGACAGCAGAAACCACAAATACTATGGCAAAAAAAGCTGACCTAAACAAACCCAAGACTAGCCAACCTAGTAATGAATCAAGCTGCCCTAGTACTTCAACTAGTAGCCCTGAAAAAACATTTTTGTCCAAGCCATCAAATCAGAATCAACAAATCAAAAATGTAGAAAAGTTCATGGCTGATAAAGCTGATGTAAATACAATGAAGACACATGTGCCTTTCAACTTTGAGGGGGAGATTGCTAAAATCTAGATAACCATACCCCTCACTGATTTGGTAACCCAAGAAGTATATAGATCCCATATTTTCAAAGTGTTAAATATAGGGAATGATACCGACACTTTAAACTTAACTGATGATAAACCAAAGATATTGTTTGGTCCTGAAGTAGATGGAAAATATTAGGAAGGAGTTTTCCCTCCTTTCTATGTAAGTCTGAACATACATGACAAAATTCTGCATAATGATTGTACTCTTTTGATTCCAGTAGGGTCAAGTGTCTAGGCCTAATCAAGGATCTGTGTGTCAATTTGGCACAAATCCCTGCTAAGGGTCTAGTCATGGATATAGTTGTGGCTAACATCCCCCCCAAAGTATGGCATGCTTTTGTCTAGATCATGGGGGGCCAAACTCCAGGGAAGCCTTCAAATGTACATGACTTATGCCACCATCCCAGTTTTCAATCAAACAAGGAGATTATATTGGGAATCCCACATGAAATACATGATGAGTAACATAGATAGGCCAAATAACACACCAGTTTATTCCATTCACTCAGACCTTGAATCCTTAATCCTGTACAATGAAAATGACATAAGTGAACAAGTGAATGACAAGGAGAAAGAACTAAGCCCCTCAGACCAACCAAGCTAATCCTCTGACCAAGAAAATGACACCCAAAACTCTAGCAGCCCCGAAGTGCAGAACATTGACAAAACCGAAATTGACACCCTTTGGCATATAAGCTTTGATGGCTCTTGTGGTAAGGTTGGTTCAGGAGTAGGGGTTTGGTTCCACAACACAAATGAAGGCCATTCCTATAGGCTAGATTTCCAATGCACCAACGACGTTGTAGAATATGAGGCTCTCCTTATTGGTTTACACCTACTCAAAGACCTCAAAGCTAAGAAAATCTTGGTTCAAGGAGATTTAGAACTGATCATAAATAAAATTAAGGGAGAATATTCATCCAAGAACCCTAGACTAAGGGAATATAGGAATTCTGCCCTAGACCTTCTCAAAACCTTTGAAAAGTATGAGCTCACTTTCATCCCTAAGGCCCAAAACTGCCTTGCCAATGAGCTTGCCTTTGCTGCCAGCAATTGCTCTTTACCTTATGAAAAAAATCAATGCCTCATCAAAATAAAGAACAGGCCTACTGTACTGGACAACCTGAACCATTGGCAAGTTTTTGAAAATGATGACCAAATAAATGATTTTCTGCAATCTAGAAATGACTTTGCAAGCACAAAACAGAGTTTAAGATTTGAAAGAAATAATTCTACTGAAAATGAAACTCCCAAAACGGAGCTACCCTTTGATGATGATATAAACCAACTTCAAAACCCTTGTGTTGCAGAAGTATTTGATAAGTCAGATCAAAGAGAACTTTAAATTCTATAGTACAAAGATGACACCTTGCCAAGAGGCCTTACACCACTGGAAGAGCTGTTTGATTTTAATGATGTAGCTAAAAAACCCAAGATGGAATCCACTGAAACAAATATAGAAGAGTGTAACATTGGAGGGATGAAAGAGCCCAAGATAATCAAGCTGTCCAAAACTCTCCCACCTCACACAAAACAAAAATACATTGTGCTTTTTAGAGAATTTAATGATGTGTTTTCTTGGGGATATGAAGACTTGAAATCCTATGACACAAAAATCATCCAACATAAAATTCCTCTCAAAGAAAATTAGAAACCATTTAAACAAAAATTGAGAAGAATTAACCCCCTCTTGTTACCTTCAGTTGAGAATGAAATAAAAAAGATGTACGATGCCAGGATCATAGTCCCTGTCCGATACTAAGAATGGGTGTCCAACCTTATGTCAGTTAGGAAGAAGACCGGGGAAATTAAGCTTTGTATTGACTTCAGAAATTTGAACAAAGCCTCCTTGAAATACAATTACCCCTTGCCTAAAATGGATCACATACTCCAAAAATTAGTTGGCTCATAAAGAATCTCATTATTAGATGGCTTCTCAGGTTATAACCAAGTTCTAGTATTTCCAAGTGACCAACTCAAAACTGCTTTCACTACACCTTGGGGTACATTCATGTATGTTAAAATTCCATTCGGTTTAATGAATGCAGGGGCTACTTTCAAAAGGGAAATAGACATAGATTTTTCAGAAGACATAGATTAATTCATAGTCATATATCTTGATGACATTACTGTCTACTCTAAGACTGATGAAGAGCACTTAGTCCACTTGAGAAAAGTCTTTGAAAAATGTATAAAGTATGGCCTGTCCCTAAATCCTAAGAAAACTTTGTTTGGCCTTCAGGAAGGAAAAATCTTAGGTCACACCATCTCTGAGGAAGGAATCAAGATAGATCCCAAGAGAATAGAAAGAATATTACAAATCAGCCATCCTAGAAACATCAAAGAGCTGCAATCTTTCATTGGAAATATTAACTTCCTAAGAAGATTCATCCCTAACCTTGTTGAGCTCCTAATAAATATCACAAATATGTTGAAAAACGAAGTAGGAGTGAAGTGGAATATGGAAGCAAAACAATATTTTGAGTTGGTAAAACAAACACTCACACAAACACCAGTCTTAATCAGCCCTGACTTCACCAAGGACTTTTACATTTTCTCCTTTGCCTCTAAACATACTATGGTAGCAGTATTGTTGCAAAATAACACCATGGGGCAAGAACAACCCATAGCTTTCTTAAGCAAAGCCTTAAGGGATGCCCCTCATTATGGAGAAACAAGCCTTTGCCTTAATCAAAGCTTTGAAATATTTTAGAGTTTATATTTTACATTCACATATCATAGCCTTTGTCCCAAACACAATTGTCAAAGATATACTTAATCAAGACCCTGATGGTAAAAGGGAAAGTGTATTGCTACCATTTTAGAATATGATTTATAAATCAGACCCTATAAATTGATTAAAGGACAAGGACTTGCAAAACTTATGGTTGACTCAAATTTTGCAAGCTTTAGACATGAATATGGTTGGTATGTTAGAAGAAACTGAAGAAAGTACAACGCCATACATTGAAGAAATGTTCTTAAATTCACCTTGGTATGCTGATATTATTTATGTGCTTCTTTATCTCAATGCTCCCCCTTCTTTTTCAAAAACCAAAGCAAGATTCTTAGAACAAAAAGCATTAAATTTTTTCATTCTAGATGGAGTATTGTACTGGAATAGTTTTGCTGGTTTGCTGCTTAAGTGTTTTCTTGAAGATGATGCAGAGAAAATCATGTATGAATTGCATGAGAGAGAATGTGGGGGTCACCTCTATTGGAATACCACAGCCAACAAGATCCTTAGAGCTGGCTACTATTGGCCTACCCTATTTTCCGATACTCACAAACTAGTCATGACTTGCCATAAATGCCAATTTTTTTATGGCAAAAAAAATCTCCTACCTTTACCCTTGCACCCCATCAGTGTTGAAGCCCCTTTTCAGTAGTGGGGTTTATACTTCATAGGAGATATCCATCCCACTTCATATGTCCAGCATAAGTGGATCCTCACTGCCATTGATTATTTCACCAAGTGGATAGAATCCATCCCTTCTAGAAATGCCACTGACTCGGTCATTATCAAATTCCTTGAAACCAACATCTTGTCCAGGTTTGGTTTTCCTAAAAATATCATCACCGATAACGATGTTGCCTTTACATCTAAGAAAATGGTGGACTTTTGCTATAAATATCACATCACCCTAGGCCACTCCACTACTTATTACCCACAAGGTAATGGACTAGCTGAGTCATCTAACAAGAGCTTGGTAAACATCATTAAGAAGCTCTTAGAACCAAATAAAAAAGCATGGCATAGAAAACTAGTGCATGCACTATGGGTTGATAGACTAACCACCAAGAAATCTATTGGTATGTCTCCCTATCAACTAGTGTATGGCATGGATGCAGTTTTCCCCACCTATTTGGGAGTTCCAGTCATGAAGCTTGTTCAAGAAGTACAATCAGAATAAAATGATATGCAGAGGAGGCTGAACCAAACCATTCATTTGTAGCAGTCAAGGGAGGAAGTTTACAAAAGGACACAAGCTATATAGGACAATATCAAGAAAATATTTGATAGGAGAACCAAAGCAAATGATTTCCAGATTGGAGACATGGTTATGAAATGGGACTCAAGAAGGGAAGACAAGGGAAAACATGGCAAGTTTGAAAATCTATGGAAAGGCCCTTGCATCATTTAGTCAACTAGAGGCAACAATGCTTTCTTTTTGCAAGAGTTGGATGGGACTGAAATTTTTGGAGGTCCGGTAAATGGGAGCATGCTTAAATATTACTTTTGTCAAGAAACCTAGTTTATTTTTCTCATTCATTGTACATACCACTGTTTGATGAAAATAAAAATCACAAAAATAATAGAAAAAGAAAAGAGGGCAGAGTTTGAAGGAGAGGTACAGCCCCATGCCTAAAAAAAAAATGCTGAAAGTGTGCAAGTCTAAATGCCACTTCTTATTTCAAAAATCCTTGTTCAGTCATCCAACCTAATAAGGGTTGAACATGTTTTAAATTTATGGTTGATAAGTTAGTGAAAAAGAGTAGGTCAAAATTTTAAAGTTTGACTTGTCAAAAGATATATTAGGAATGAGAGATGTTGGTTCCACATGCCCAAATTTGAACCAAAGAGGAAAATGGAGATTTTAAACAAATGACATATATTGCCCTCATGTTTCCTAAGTTTTGTCTGTACAAAAATAACACTTATATGCAACTTGTTTCAATGCCACAACTCATGGTAGGTCAGACTGTCTAATCCTAATTTACCGTGCTTTCAATTTCATGTTAGTAGGATAGAGAATGAAGTTTATCAAACAGCTTAATCTTGACAAATGAGTAGATTAGGTAGAAAATAAAAAGAGTTCATCGGCCTAATCTGAACTCTTGGAAGAAATCAGGGTACAATTAGATAGTTTGATTTTTGTTTCCAAAAAGAGAAATGTCAAGGGTTTTCCAGTTCAAGTGCACCCAAGGAAGAAAAAATGTTAGGCAGGTAGATTGGGTAGGTAGAAATGATGCTGATATGAATCATGTCTTGTCATATCTCAGAGATTACAGACTCAAAAAAAACATCAGAAAATGAAGAAAGAGCACATCTGCCCAATGGAAAAGGCACTAATCTTCAAAAGCCAGAAAATCTGAAGTTCTAGACACCTCGTGAGAAGGAGCTGCCCTCCCCAAGTGGAGCCACTGTTAAACACCATGTTAAGGCACACACATGGTGTATGAGGAAGATAAACACACACACACAAGAGACTCAACACAATGAAGGATAAGCGTGAGGCTTTCTTATTTTTCCATTATACATGATGTATATTTATAATACAATGCTGTGACTCTTGGTTTCATATTCCAAGGTCACTTGGACTCCATTGTGACTTTTCGTATTCCACACCTACCCATGTAGGATTAGGTGTTCCAACATCCCCCCTTAATCCGAAGGGGTATGTGTGAGTCTAAGAAAAGAGTTGTAATCCAAATCTGCAAAGTATACATGGCAGCACTTGGGCTGAATCAACTCTCTGAAATGTTGGAAAAAAGAGGTGGTTTTAGGATGACCACAAACACTGGAACGCACTTTCTCTGTTGAGCTTTAACTTTTCTAAATCGGCAAGAAGTCGAAAGCCACATAGAGGAATTGTCTATGTATGAGACTCTAACCACAGGATATTTAATACCAGGATGGCTGGATATTAATAACTCAATGCTTTGAAGCATTTCCTGGAACTCAACCAATGCTGGCAAGAAGCTGAATGCTGCTAAGCTGAAGGCTTCTGCTAGAGGAAGTGTTCCTCATATATGAAAGGGAGACCTTCAACCTAAAATAAGGGAGGTCTACTACCTTGTGATGGTTTTAGGTTATCCACCAACCAAAGATGATGGTTTAAGGTTTTCCACCAACCGAAGGTATGCTCATGGGCATCTGTGTCTCTGGCTACATCTCTGAATCTGGAATGAAGAATTGTGGCTCAGGCTCGCTTGAACTGTTGGCTACAACTCTGAACATGGAATGAGAGATTGTGGCTCAGGCTCACTTGATCTGTCGTCGAAGCTTGTACATGACCACCATTTTCCCCCCTGTCAGGGACAAGGTGAAATGATGGCGAAAACTTAACTGCAAGTTTGCTCAATATCCGTGAACAAGTTCTAACATATGTTGTAAACATCTTCTTGGCTGTTGATGCCCATTGCCAAGAAGCGATCCATCCAAGATGAATCTTTGTTCTTGCAGGAGGCTTGTGTCTGAAGAATGGGTGTGCTGTCCACAGTGCTTGCATGGATGAAGATCAAAACAGTGATCTTCATGTGGCCAACTCGATCACAGTGTTGGAATTTCTCAATCTATTGTTGTTGTGGAATGGGATCTGGAATAGCTGCAGGTGAACTGTCATACAGGAATCCGACACTCTAAATTTTGATAGGCTTGGTGTAGTCTGGAATATGAAAGGACACATCCTTGTCATATCCAAGACCAGTTCAGTGCTTGTTGTGGACAAGCTCTTCCCAAGGTCTAATGATGGGCTTGAGAAGTGCAGGCTGAACTGCTGCATCTGCATGTATATCTGCTCTAGTACAAGGAACTGAATGTGAGTCATCTTCAACTTTACTGACTTGCTGCTGATGGGAGTCTTTCTCAATATTCTGAATAGAAACAGGTTTAGAATGGTGACTCTTTTGCTGAAGTTCATCTTGTTGAAGCTAAGATTCCAACTGCAAAAACTCAATCTTCTCATGTGCATATAGCAAACAACTTTGAATGTTACAAAGAGCATCCTTGCTCATTTTTATCATATCATCAACATTTGAATGAATGAGGTTATTCAACAACACTAATACCTCATTGATTTTAGCCATTTCAACAACTTATGCTCAAAAAATGAAAGGGTGTCGGCTTCAACCGAAAATGCACCCATTTACAATGTGATGCAACAACAAATACAAATGACTCCAAAGAAGTTCCAACTATGGAATTCTCAAAGTACAAAATGTGCTCCTCAAATGATGGAGGGCAATCAACAATTTTTCAACAACTCAAGTACTGATAGCAACTATGAAGAAGCAATACAATGTCAACTCAATACAATATTTCTGCAAAATATGTGCAGCTGAAACACTAGTGTAAGGGGCCTTTAAAGCAGCTGAAATTTTCTTCAAAGAGCTATTTTGAAATGATGGCAAACTTGTCTTCAAATGTCAATTTCTTCAAAAAATCACCCTTCAAATCAATGCCACAAATCACAATGTAAATCTGCAATTTTCTCTATGTATAGTCCATCTGCTCACATGTCATTTTCTTCATTTCTGTTGTTCATGTCTCTTTTTCTCTCTCTCTGTTGTTTTTTTTTTTTAATTAATTAAAATTAATTAAAAAATAGACTAATGGGAATAGTTAAAAATGGAAGGGAAGGGGATTAATTAAAAGGAGGGGGAATTTAAAGAATGATGGGAAATTTATTTGAAATGGGAGGAGGCTTAAAATAAATTTAAAAAAGGGAAGGGAATTAATAATTAAAAAAGGAAGTAATTAAAAAAAGGGAAAAGGGATTATAATAGAAATAAAAGGGAATTTAATAAATTAAAAAAGAGAGGGGTTTAGCTTTAAAAAGGGAGGGGAGGGAATTATATTAAAATAAATTTAAAAGGAAAGGGAAGTATTAAAATGGGATGGGCGTATATTAAAAAAGAGGAGAGGAATTAAAAATTTTGAAAGGAGACGGAAGTATTATATGAGAGGGGAGAGGGGCTATTAATAAAAAAACAAATTTAAAAGAGGGATGGTGTAGTGAGATGTAGGGAGAAGAGGCCGTTTAGGGAGGGGCCGGCGGTGGAGGAAGAGTGGCAGAGCGTATGGGATATGGTGGAGTAGGTTGATTTAATTAATTTTTAATTTTAAAAAATGCAGGAGCGTAGGGCGTAAGTGGATGAGGGCCTGGACGCGTGAGGTAGTGAGGGTTAATGCAGAGATGGAGGTTAGGGAGCATGTGAGTAAGGGCCGAAAGGGAGGCGGGGGAGAGTGCGTTGAGTGGGGATAGGGTAACATTGTGAGGGCGGGGTATTGGAGACCACGTCAACGCTGTTCCCTGCGATGAGTGAGGTGGAGAGCTCGTAGGCGTGGTGAGGGGGAGTGTATATTTGTAAAGAGGGCGTGTGAGGTAGAGAAGGGGCGTAGAGCAGAGAGTTGGGAAAGGGTATGCGTAGAGTTTAGATGGTGAGTGGGTGAACAGCAGAGGGGTAGAGGGATAGCAGTAGGTGGCAAAGGATGTAGAGAAGGTCAAAGGCCAATTTTTATTTTATTTATTTATTATTTTTATTTTTTTATTTAAAACAGCAGAGAGCAGGAGCAAAAATTTTTCTTCTTGCGGGAATTTTACAAATGTACAGCAGTTTGTAATTTTTCAGCAGAATAACTTGCAGGAACTTGTAGACTTTCAAAAATGATTTTTCCAACAGCAGAGAAAGTACAGAAATGAGGGCAATTTCAGAATTTCAAGTACTGAAATGCAACAACAGATTGCCAATAAAACCCAGAAATTTTTCCAATAGCCCAGCAGCAGAAAATATTCAATGGAAAAAACTCAGAAATTTTCCAGAAACTTATTTTAAACACTTTTCCAGCAGCTCCAAAATGCATAATTTAAAATGCAGAGATTTTTCAATGGAAAAATAAGCAGTGAGAAAACCTTCAGATGCACAAGGCTGCGTCTCCAAACCAATTTCTGAATGCTGCCAAGGATTTTGAATGCTGCTCTTTCTAAAAAACAATGTTGTTCTTCTTCAAAACACCTTTCTGAATCCAGCAAAATGTCTGCTGCAAAAACTCTCTAAATGCTGCAAAAATGTCAAGAATTTTGCAGATATGCACAGGCCATAAACACAAATGGCTCACTCAAATTGGAGCAGGGCCAACAATTGCCCGCTTCATGTTAAACACCATGTTAAGGCACACACATGGTGTATGAGGAAGATAAACACACACACACAAGAGACTCAACACAATGAAGGATAAGCGTGAGGCTTTCTTATTTTTCCATTAGACATGATGTATATTTATAATACAATGGTGTGACTCTTGGTTTCATATTCCAAGGTCACTTGGACTCCATTGTGACTTTTCGCATTCCACACCTACCCATGTAGGATTAGGTGTTCCAACAGCCACTATTAGTCATCCATAATTTTCACTATCTAAAGATGACTAAGTATTGGTCGTAGATTTCTAGAAACAAAATTCATAAATATTGTGAGTTCTATAAATCTCACTGTCTTCATTATCCTGAGATAAAACTTTCACTATTTCATCTTCCTATCTAGTCATGACTAGCCCACCACTCCTGGAAGACCCATCATGGGCTCAAGCCATTTATTTTAACCCCAACTGTCACCCATTTTTCACCATGTCTTGCCTTTTGGCCCAAATCCTCTATTTTTCTTACCTATAGGATTCCCTACTACTATTAAAACCTACCAATCAAATAGCCTTGCTGTCTCTTCCATAATATTCTCAGACACTGATTGTCTCTACAGACCCTTTGGATATTCAAGTATGCTAGATCATAGGTCTTCAAAACACACTAAGCTTATCACATGTCCTATCTTATACTTGGTGATCCCTAAGTCTAAATATCTGTCCAAAATCCAAGTCCGAAGGTCCCTATTAGGTCACCTAAGGTTTCACTGATTCATAGGATGGATTTGGTGCCCAAAAATTTATGCCTTCCTGCATGAAGAGGTTGCATTCAAAGGGTAATAAAATCAAGCATTTTGACCCAAATTCATTCAAGAAAAGCCTCCTTGGCTGAGAGCACAAACACTGCAAGGGACAGCTGCCCTTGTTCACATTTTTTCAAATAATAGCTAAGGTGGCCACCAGAAATAAGAAGAGGCAAGGTAATAGGATGTAATCATCACCAGGAGGCAGACAAAAACAAGACAAAAACAACAGACCTATAGGTAAAAGCGTATCAGGGTTTGTTTTGGTTTATTAACAAAACAGTGGTGACAAGAAAAATCATCTCAGAGATTTCAAGGACAGAAGCCTCCTCCTAGGGTTATTGCAAAAATAGCATTTCTTCACCTGTACTAAGAGAATAAAGACAAATAGTATCAGTTTAAAGGGGAACATTTTCCATTTCCGAAAAGAAGAAGCCATTGGGAGAATTTTTTTCGATTTTCAAGCCAAACTGTGAAAAATTTCGGGTGCTACGCACAAGAGGGAGGCAAGCAGTGTAAAAATACACTGTGCTACGTGCTCACGGCCCAGCGCTTCGCCCCTAGCCCAGCGCTATGCACAGGCCCAAAAAAGACCGGAGGCACCCGAGGCACCACCCACTCCGCCAAGCGCTGCGCTCCGGCCAGATTTTTACATGTTTTCTCAAAGAGCTCCAAAGTCCAAAATTTCGGCTTCAAAAATTTTGCAAGCAGAGTCTAAGGTTGGTAAAACTCTTTCTCCTCCCAAGCTCTCCTTTTTCTAAAGATAAGGAAGTCATCCATAGTCAAAACTAGACCAAACCTTAGAATATGTAAGGATAAATTTCTTAGTTTTTGAGTTAGGGTTTGCAAGTGAATTTGGTTCTAAGTGAAAAAAAAAGATTGGGTGACTATATGCTATCCTCTAAACCCCAAGTGAAAACTCTAAAAAAATCATTTTCACCTTAGTTTTCATATTGCAAAGAGTTGACCTAAATCCACTAAAAGCACTTATTTTGCCCAAAAACCCTCAAGAAAAGTTCAAAGGCCCTACTGCTGTTTTGAGACCAGTCATCATGTCATAGGGAGATAGTCATACCAGTGGTGATGAGAGTCATACTCTCACCAAGAATAACATCATGGAGGAAAGGCAAAAATATTTGAGCGCTTAGACACCACTCCACTCACTTCATCTCCTATGATCCTTTCATGCTTCCAAGATGTAGGGTGCTACAGATTTTGTGAGAAGGTCAAGAAAGTCAGCAGTCATGCAGACTTAACTAGATTATTCGTCTGTAGCTTGCAAAACCATCAATTCAATTTGGCAGGAGTACAATTTAAGCTCTCATATGAGATCATTTCCAAAGAAATAGGTATACCAGACATTAGTGAGGTGTGGTTCAAACAAAAAAAGTTGGAGTTGAGCTACTATGGGCCCTATTTGAAACCCAGCTATCAACAAAATTGTAAGGTTGTTTTCCATTTTTCTCATTTGCTGGAGATATATGTTGCATTGATGAGGCAGATTATCAGTTATTTCACATGTTAGGGGAGATACTCTCGGATCTACTCATATCATATAAGGTTGCTGATGCATTTTACCAGGGTCAAGATGATGAACCTACCTTACTACCTTTTCTGAAGCATTGATAAAATGGCCTCAGTTGTCAAGAATAAAAGCTATGCCCACCAATTGCCAAGCCTATTTCATCACTCCCTGATCAAAATGATTGTCCTATACCAGCTAGAGCAGCAAGGAATATCTTGGGAAAAATCCATCTCACATGATGTGTTTGCAGACCCCTGGGCCTTCATTTAGTAGAACTTTCCTTCCACTTCACAACTATCTACCTCCACACATCCATCATCTCCCCATGTGCCTTCTCCAAAAATAATTTCACCTCTTACCTCCTCCCTAAATTGCCAAGTGAAGGGGCTGACAGTAGCCCTAGTGAAGAACAAATAGAAGGCAACATTCAAGAGGAAGATGAGACAGATAATGATGGACAAGGAGGGAGAAGTGGAGAAGAAGATGATGAAAATGAAGAAAACAGTGAAGAGGAGGGGAGTAGCCAAGAGGAAAACAAAGATGAAATAAGTGGGCAAAGTGATGAAGAGGAACATCAAAGTGATGAAGAAGAGCAGCTAGATGATGAGGAGGGGCAGGATGATGAGGAGGGCAGCCATCAAAGTACACCAGGCAGTCAAGGAAAGAGTCATGACAGTCATGAAAATAGTCATGACTGTCTTGAAAAAAATTAGTCCAAGCATGACAAAGAAAATCAAAGTGAGGCAAGTGTAGAAGATATCAAGCAAAATAAAGGTCAAACTGATGATATCACTACCTTTAAAACTTCCATTGTTCCTCCTCTCACATGCACATATCACAGAGGGAGAAGAAATGTGTTTTCTGAATCTAAAAGGCAAAGGGCCATCACTTCTCAAACAGTCAAAAAATTGGACAAAGGCAAAGAAAAATTGGAAAAGGTTGAACAGAAGGTACAGGTAAGGAGGAGAAAAAGGATAAAAAATACTTCTCAAGGTCCTCTTTTTGTTGATCTAGATAGTGATAATGAGGACCAAGGGATGAGTACAAAATTGCTCCTCTTAGAAAAGGATGCCCAACTTCAAGAATGGAAAAATGACTTTGAAAGGGCACAAAGGGTCATCTACTATTATAAACAAGAGCATAAAAATTTCAAAGAGGTGAAGAGGGGCCTTGCCTTGTACGAAAAAATGGTCAAACACTATGCAAGGAAGAGCATGCTTGCTAATGCCAAACTCAAGCAAGCCCTCATGGAGCTAGAGGAGCTAAAAAAGACCAAAGTGCATGACAGCCTTGGAATCTTGGCTTATGCTTCTCAGCAGATGTCTAAAACCCCTTGAGGGGTCTACACGCCAATTTTGAGGCGAATCCAGAAATTTTTTGTTTTTTCCAAATTTTGACGCCTAGGAGCGCAACACTCTAGGCGCTACGCAAAAAATTGGGGAAGCTTCAGCTGCTGGAGTTTAAATTTTTGTATTTTTCATGTCATCAATAGTCTACCCACAAAATTTCAGGTCAATTGGAGAATTTTTCCCCCTCAAAAGGTCAAAAAACACCTCAAAAATGACCTTTTTGCTTCCTTTGTAGGCCTGGCGCTGCACACAGAGAAGTCATGGGAGATTTGGTTTTTGAGCAGGTAAATGGCATCCATTCAGCACAAATCAAGAATTTTTTGAAATTAGTCTCATCAATATTTCCAACTAGCCATCACGGGGCCAAATCCGATGCCGGGAAGGGGTCCAAAGCTGAGCTGCAACAAACCCTATTTTTTGCTAAAATGGCACTACGCACAGAGATAACTTTTTGCCAAATGTTAACAAAAGACACCGATTAATGACAAATCAGTTTTTTAATGTTTTTTTTGGACAAATCACTCTTGATTTGATTTGGGAGTTATGTTTTGGTGTTTTTAATTTATTATCTTATCTCTTATGTGTCTTGGGCCTTGCATGGTGATTAAGCACATTTATGACATTTATGGCTAAATTAGGGTTTCTGGAAGCCTCTTAGAGTTTCCACCTCCTCATTTTCTCCATAAATAGAGCGTGAGGCTCCTATGTATTAGTTGGATTTTGATGACTTATGTTGAAGCAAATACATAGTCTCTTGGAGTTTTTGATAACAATTTGATGTCTTGGAGCTCATGCATGCCCTGGTTTGCTTGTTGATGGATAGAGACTGTTTGCAAGATCCATAAGCTTGGTTGATGGTGAAGTGTTTCTTATGTTCATGTTTTCTAGTTTTCCATTATGTTTTCCATCTTGCTATTTTGCAGTAGGACAAAATTTTAGATTAAGAAATTTTTTTTGATGGCACCTTAATTCTGTTTGTCCTTCACTGCCTCAATGTTTTCTTTTGTTAAGATATGTTAGGGAATTCATCTCTTGCTCCCTAAGAAGTTCTTGGCTTGTCCATTTCTTGAATGGTTTAGATCAGTTAGTGTCAAGTATGATTTATGGCTAGCCCCGCATATTGTGGCCACTGAAATACTCTGTCCTTGGAATCTCCTCTTTAAAGCAGCTTTGCCTAGGTCTGTCAAAGAAGTCTGTTTGAATCATGCTCTTTGCCTTTACTAGCTAAATTTGTTTCAAATAACCTTCACAGCTGTAACTTTAGATGTTCATAGTTTTCTCTTATTCTATGGTTATAACTACTTGTGAATCTTAAATTTTTTTCTGCTCTTAATGATGAAATCTATGAAAGATAAATAAGTTTCTTGCCTTTCTATTTTTCATATAAATGTTTGTCTTGGTTGACTATCTGCTTTCAGTCTGAAATCAAATGAATAGGTTTTTCTTATGCCTTTCATTCTCTTTCTATGCTCATAAATCTTCTAACTCTCTCAGTTTACAAGTACATAAAGGATTCAGTGTTTTCCCTTTATTAGCTTATTCATTCCCAAGCTTAATGTTCACCTCATGACCCTTCACAACCTTAAAAGATCCACCAACCAAGTTAGAATTGCCCTGCAAATGCTCTTGAAACCATTGATGAACTTATCATGACCTTGTTAGACTCCATTGCCTAATGACTTAACAATCTTCCATGTTTTCTATCTAAATTTATATGAGCATCATACCCAACCAAAAAGAATCAAAATACCTGCATTTAAAATCTAGCCTAAAATCAACCCTAATCAGCAAACAAGTTCACATTTTTTGCACCTACTAGAGAGATCCCTCTCTGAATCCAGGAAGGCTAGGTCCTTGGATTCCAAATCTTGGTTTGATGTTACCCTATCCATTTGTATCTCAATCAATCTAGCAAATTACGGGGACCTAACATCAATGATGAATTCAACTAGGATCAAAGCTTTCTTGCTATTGGGGGAATTTAAATGTAAGTCAAACTCTTGCAGTATGACTACCTAGCGAACGTGTTTGTGGTTCATCAAACGACGGGTCAGCAGATATCTCATGGGGTTGATAGTTGTGATGACCATTGTAGTCTATAAGATAACGTAGTGCTAAAGCTTTTGGATGGCGTGTATAAGGGCTAGGGAAGTTTTTTCTTTGGGTTCGTACCTTAATGCATGGCCTAATAAGTTTTTTGATCAGCAATTGTCATTGATGTCAACCCAAGCAGCACCAAGGGCTACCCCAATATTTCATGGGAATTTTTACCTACCAAATTACTATATTATGGGTCAAGAATGTTTTTTTATGGTTTCTACTTGTCGATATGTTTCCGTTGATATATGGCACACCATGTAATTCTTCACAGTTTGAGAGATAGTCATGTTTGAAGTTTGTAACCCCAGTTAGTGGGCTAAAACCACATGGGGTTGTGGCATGGGTCATTGAAAATTCAATAATTAATAATTTTTAAGCTCCTAAAATCCCTCCCACGTTCACTTGTTGAAGCCCCTCTCAACCTAAGCATTTATATAAATTGCGATCCTCATATCATACTTATGTAGGGATTTCGCCATCTGAAACAAGTCATCGTGGAATTTGTGCTCTAACTTTTTTTCTACAAAGTTTCAGAAGATGAAATATTTACGAGGCGAATCCAAAATCCTGAGGAAGCTCCTATAAAAATTTCAGATCAAGGTGTGCAATATTTTCGGAGATATGATCTGTGGAAGTCAGTGTTTTTGCAGGCTCCTTAAATTCATCTCGAAGAAGTGACCTTGGGAAAATCGTCATAACTCTCTCTGAGTATCGGATGGAATTATGTAAAAAGTGGCAGATAGTGCACGAGCTGTAGTTTTCTCTATATCAATTTTAGAACCTAATGAAGAAATAGTGACATGTAGCACTCCGTATAAGTTTGTTCTACTAAACCAGCCCATAATTAGGCCATTGCAAGAGATTGGGCATAACTCTCTCTTGAAGAATCCAAATTGGGTCAGACCTATGGCATTAGAAAGAAGACTTAGAGGAATACTACAGGGCAAAAAATCACATATTGGGGATCTGAAATAACAGATATACACCAGATTCAATATCGAGCTCCCATAAGGCAAGAAAAAGCTAGATCATGTGTTGTCAAAGGGCTGCAAAGGATCAAACTTTATAGGGAAGCAAAGCAAAGCAAGGTGCAACAGAGGGTAGAATGACAAGAGCAGAAACCAAGGTGCAGAAAAACAATAAGAAGTTCACCACATGAAGTCTTCAAGTGGGAAACACTGCATACAGTCATTGTAAAGGTATCATTTTACTAAGTCATTGTAAATGTATCATTGTAAAAATTGTACAAGTGTCTATCTGCCAAGAGTTGAAGAGGCTGTTTTGGGAGGTCTAGGATCATCATTAGGTGGTTGTGTCATAGTTTGGGTTATGGTATAGTCTATCTTATTGTTCTACATCATTCTATATCATTGTAAAGTGGACCGTTTTCCCTGGTATGAGAGTCCATTCTTGTTTTATTCTTCTATAGGGTGGTAGGGTGGTGCTAGGGTGAGTTGTAGCTCATTGGGTGTTGGGGCATCCGTTCAATTTACTACTGAAGAATCTCGGGCATTGGAGCATCCATCCAGTGGGATCTGGAGAAGAATTTTTTTCTAGATTCTATGAACTTGGAGCTTTATTTTCAATTGGAGTTGAATATTAAAGAATTATTAGAAAAGCATTAGGTGGTTTTTGTCCCGGATTGGGTTTCCACCTTAAAAAATGTGTGCATTTGTGTTACTTTTTTTTAATGCTATCATTGTACAAACACTAATAATAATTGAAGATTGACTAATGCTCTAATTGAAAGGACTATTGATTCACCCCCCCCTCTCATTATTTTCAACAAAGTTTTTACTGACGTAATAAATTATGTGTTCTTTACCATCGAGGCCATCCTAGATTAACACCCTCGCTAAAACAGTTTATGACGCTAACAGATATAGGGTGTAATATTTGTCGTAATTTGGTGGGCTGATCAAAAGATTGCTGGCCTTGATCATCCCACTTGAACGGGATATCTTGATGGAGAAGGCATAGGAATCCCTGCGTGCAAGTGGCGTAATCTGGGACAAAGCGTCTCACGAAATTGGCTTTCTCCTGCAAGCTTTGGAGTTGCTTGAGGGTTCGTTGTGGTGGCACCTCTTTGATAGCTTGGACTTTGAGTGGTTCCACTTTGATCCATTTTTGGGTACTATAAAACCTAAAATCCAACCTATGTTAATGCAAAATATGCACTTGAGAGGGTTCAAGTGTATGTTGTACTGTTGGCATCTTCGCAATACCAATCGTAAATATTCTAGATGGCCACTTCGATTCTTGGGTCGAACAGTGAGGTTGTCCAAGTAAGCGAGGATAAGGTGGGCTAGGTCATGGAAGATATAGTTCATGGCCCACTAGAAAGTGGCTCCAGTGTTTTTAAAATCAAATGGCATAACCTCGTATGCGAAAGTGCCCCAAAGGGTAGTGAATGCAGTCTTGTATCGATCGGTATGCCGAATTTGAATTTGGTTATACCCTGAGAAGTCATCCATGAAGGAGAGGGCCTCGTGTCCAACGCAAGCATCAATGACTTGGTCAATGAATGGGGTAGGGTAGTTTTCTATTGGACAAGCTCTGTTTAAATCTCAAAAATCAGTACAGACACGAATGGTGCCCTGGTTTTTCATGACGAGAACAGGGTTGGAAACCCATGATGTGTAAGATATGGGGTAGATAAACCTGCCTTTAACTGCTTCTGCCATATATGGGTGCAATTTATGTTGTTTCTAGTGTACCGGTGGTATGTCAAGTCAGCGGTTAATATGGTGCTCTACAATAATGGGACTAAGCCCTGGTGTTTCTGAATAATCCCATGCAAAGATGTCTCTATATTCTTGCAAAAAATTTGTGTAAGAGGCTACTTCATTTGGGGAACATGCTACCCCCAGTGAGATTTATTCGATTTTTTCTGGGTTTCTATAGATATTTACCTTGATGGTTGGTGAAACATTGGACATGTTCCCTTCTTCGAACGCGTTGGGTGCCACGATGGGATTTTTGAACCAATCAACTTTCCTAGATGGAAGGAAATCTTTTGATTCGATAGCATATATCTCCTGGTTTTCTGGGTTGTTTGGGTTGAATGTATTTTCAAGAAGAAAAAATGAGCGGTGATGCATTGCATTCCATGGACAAACTAGTTCCATCATGGCCTCCAAAATATCCTCTTCTAAATGGAACAAGGTATCTAAGGGGGAGTGAGTTTGTGTGAGGCCATGAGGAGGTGGTTTGGTCCTAACAGAGCTAGTCGACAGACACAAATAGGATTCCATAGTCGATGATGTGGAACCAGATGAGGTCAATAGGGTGCATACGGATTGAGTTTTCACCGTGGATGGTACAACTACTTTTGTAGTTGTAGCAGTCTCAACACCAATGACAGATTAGCATACATCACAGGTCATGGCTCCTATGTATGATGAGAAGAATTGTGTGTGGTGTTGCGTGTCATCGATGTTGGATGGTGGAGGAATTTCCATTGTGGTGGTTTGCATGAGAGAAAGCTTAGGTTCATCACGTGGCATACTAAGGGTACTTGTAATTTCCTGGATTTAGAAGTTGTGCTGAGTGCATAGGCGCCTAAATGTTTCCATTAAAGGGCACAACTTCATTTCTTGATTATGGCTAGTGAAGATGGTGCACGGAATCATGGTGCTTATCGAGTAGATGGTATAGGAACCAATGCTACTTTTGGTCCCTGAAGTGGATGCTTGGAAAGGATTAGGCATTGGGGTATGATTCCACTTTTTCCATCTCTGATTTTTTGGATTTGGATGGTCTAGCTCCCTTAGGGAGTTTAGAATTAACGCTGCTCTTGCCGCTCGTAGCCTTTGGAAGTACTCATAATCCATCGTATGGTGGAATTGTGAGAAAATCCTGAAATAGTAGCATGTGAGCTTCTATTGAATAGAGAGTTTGATATGTGGAATGGGGCTCACCATGCGAAGGTTGTTCGTAAGGTTCTTCAGTTCCTTACATTGATTGACTCGGTGGTTGATTTTATCACATAACCCACATGTCGTCCTTGGCTAGTCTTGGGCCCTGCTAGGACGGTGTGTTGATTTAGCTCTCCTAACGTTTTGGTATTGATGGGGGGCAGGTTTCCTTGAGTTATGTTGTCTTGGCTCTATACCAACTGTATCGAGGTGTTGCACCTCCAATGAGCATATTATGTCTATTAGAGGGTGCACTAGGTAGATGTAAGTACAGTGTCGATTATGATGGTTACCTTGACAGAACAAACAAGACTATCTTTCTTTGGTACTTCCTTCCCTCTAGTTTGCTGAAGTGATTGGATACCATTTGCGGAGTGACTCTAGGTCTTGGCATTGGGCTACCAAATGGTTATGTGTGTTGCATAATGAAAAGGTTGATCTTATCCGTGGAGTGTAGTTGGGGATGACGATGTGCCCCCTGACTGGCCGCTTTTATGCTGACATGAAGAGAATGGAGTTGCTTATCACATATTCTTGCGTTGTCGAGCTTTCCAGGGATTATGTATCTGATCTGTTTGCTAGGGAGAGGCATACTATGGCCATCCACAAAATATTTAACACCAAACGGAATCGGGGGATATAATGGCAATGACGAAATGGGTGGTCACCAGAACACACCCAACATGAAATTGGACTGCTCGTAGGCCATCGTAGTATACGAGATCAACAGGATACCATCTCTGAAACAGCTCTATGGTTGCACAGTCAACCATGAAATGATCGTGTTCATCATAGAGTGTACAAAGTTGGATAGGAGGTGGACGACGATACCAAGGGGGAGGTGGTCGTTCAGGTGACTGCCTCGCCTCTTGTAGGTAAAGTATGACTCGAGGCTCTCCTTCATCCATCTTCATGGGGGGATTTGAGGGATCCTCTTGGTATGATTTCTATAGTGCGTGCAAGGCATCCCTATATCATGGCATCTCTGGGAAATTATGAGTGTAATGCCCATAATGGTCGCAGATGGTGCACGCGTGGTTAGTGCCTAATGCTTTCCCTTGATTTTTAGTGGTGTGTTCCTTTTTATGGGAACTTAGGGCCGCACCATTTCTTTAGGAGCTTAAAATAGGTTTCAATTCATCTAATTCCAAGAAAATATTGGTAGGATGGCCTACGATATCGTATGATGCACAAGGTTTCAGTGCCCTAGGTATGTTGGAGTTTTTTATTTTCTTCCCTTTTTTTGGTTCTTCTTGGTCGCTCTAACTAGCACTGCTATGGGATTCTCATTAATTGGTGTCGCCTCCTAAGGATTGGTGGGGTTTATCCCTATAGAAATGATGCCAAGGCTTCCCGGCATGGTTTGTGGGACCAAATACCAGACAGGTATTGTGAAAGACATGTTTGGAAATGTTATAGTTCCCAAGACTTGCTATGACACAAAACCAGGTGGAGGGTATAAGAATGGATTCTGAGAGATGGCATAGGGTAGAAAATCCATTCGAGTGGCCTCATTTTCTGTACTACTAGTATCCGTCTCCTGGCTAGTTTCAGTGTTTGATGATGACATCATGCACACCGGTGCCCCTGTGATATCTGAAGTTGCTTCTGGTATGACAGGGGGATCTCCTAGGAATGATCCTAGGATTGATTATGGTTTTAATTGTCCCGAGCCATTAGTTGAATTGGAAGGGTTGATTGCACCTAATGCAGAAAGTAAGGCTTTCTGTTGTTTTGGGCATGATTGTAAGACCTCTACATATGACATAGCAGCAGGAAATTGTGTTAAATTATCCACGATGTTGTGGTTATGATATGATTTTGAGTGGTGTCCTACTCACCTAGTTGGACCCTTATCCATTTTTGGCAGGGGTTCAATAGGTATTTTGGATATAGTCAATGATGCAGTAGGTGCGCTCATGCTTTCCCCTGATGAGTTGGTGTCTGGGGGGGCATCATAGTTTTAATTCTTTGTCTGGAAGAATATTTATTTTCCAGTCATATAAATTTCATGGTTTTTTTTCTTGGAATCATTTGGGGGTGGTTTTTTTTGTTGGGTATCAGGCATTCCTTGGTGGGGGAAGGGATCCTGCATTACAGTGATTTGTTGTGTAGGTCCCCCTTATCCATGGTTACCCTAAAGTTTCTTCAGCTCAGGGAGCTCGGGACAGTGATGAGTGTAATGGATCTCTTGTTCTGCCCTTGGGAGTTATTTGGCTCCTGGTTTTTATTTCAGTTTGGATTTCCCCCAACCTAAGATCGCACGGGGCATTGCTGGTTACTTCCCCCCTGTCCAGAGTCTCCCTTTTTTTAATTTTTATGATTTTTTCTTGCACTGTTAGGAGGATTACTACAATTCTCCTGATCGTAAGACTGGCACGACTAAGCTTGAGAAGGTTGCACGAAGTTCACCAACACGTTTTTTTGCAGTGGTGGGTTTTGTGTGGGGGAAGGGGAATATTGGTTTCCCTGTCCCTAATTGGTATATGGTTGCTGGGGGGGATCTCTTTTGTCAACATTCCTAGGTGCGTACTAGGTCCCCTGTGATGGAGGGTATGATCCTCCCTGTTGATGGTGGTATGATGACACCCTATTTGTCATATTTTGCAGAGGTGCAAAGTGAATCTGGTGGTAGCTAGGTTGCATGATATTCTGGTTACAATCATACGAGTAACCTGGGTACTGGATAATGCTGCCTAGGTAACCCTGGGTCAATTTCCTGATCAAGTCGTTTGCAGTATTCGACGAGCCTGGAAATTTTCTCTAAGTTTGCAGGCGTGGGGCATTAGGCAGGACTGTTGGAAATACTGAGAGGGGGGATGAATCAGTGTTCCTCTCAATTATAGCATTATTTAATCTTCAATTATTATCATTGTTTTTAAAATGGTAGCAGAAAACAAAAGGAACACAAATGCACACAGTTTTTAAGGTGGAAACCCACTCCAGGACAAGAACCACCTAATTCTTTTCTAATAATTCTTAAATATTCAACTCCAATTGAAAATAGAGCTCCAACTTCCTAGAATCTAGAAAAGCATTCTTCTCCAGCTCCCACTGGATGGACGCTCCAACACTCGAGATTCTTCAGTAGTCAACTGAACGAATGCCCCAACACCCAATGAGCTACAACTCACCCTAGCACCACCCTACCACCCTATAGAAGAATAAAAGAAGAATGGACTCCCGTACCAGGGAAAATGGTCCACCTTACAATGATATAGAATGATGTAGAAGAAGAAGATATACTAGACCATAACCCCAAATTTGACACAACCACCTAATGATGATCTTAGACCTCCCGGCTGCCTTATCTTGACTCTTGGCAGATAGACACTAGTACAATTTTTACAATAATGTATTTACAATGACTTAGTACAATGATACCTTTACAATGATTGTATGCAGTGCTGCCCACTTGAAGACTTCATGTGATGAAGTTATTGCTACTATTATGCACCTTGGTTGCTGCTCTTGTCATGCTACCCTCTGATGCACCTTACTTTCTTTGCTGCCCTAGAAATTCTGGTCCTTTGCAACCATTGACAACACATGATCTATATTTTTCTTACATTTTAGGAGCTCAATATTGAATCTAGTGTATCTCTATTATTTCAGATCCCCAATATCTGATTTTTGGTCTTGTAGTATTCCTCTGAGTTGTCTTTCCAATGCCACAGGTCTGACCCAATTTCGATTCTTCAAGGGAGAATTATACCCAATCTCTCACAATGCCCTAATTATGGATTGATTCAGCAGAGCGAACTTGTACGGCGTGCCACGTGTCACTGTTTCTTATTTCGGCTCTAAATTTGATAGAGCGAAAACTGCAATCTGTACAGTATCTTCAATTTTTTATGGAATTCCAATCTGATACTCAGAGAGAGAGTTATGACGATTTTCCCAAGGTCACTTCTTTGAGATGAATTTCAGGAGCCTGCAAAAACACTGACTTCCACAGATCATATCTCTGAAAATATTGTGCACCTTGATCTAAAATTTTCACAAGAGCTTCCTCAGGATTTTGGCTTCGCCTTATACAAATTTCACCTTCTGAACCTTCGTAGAAAAAAAGTTAGAGCAAAAATGACACGATGACCTGTTTCAGATGGCGAAATCCCTTGCATGAGGAGGATATGAGGATCACAATTTATATAAACGCTTAGGTTGAGAGGGGCTTCAACAAGTGAACGTGGGAGGAATTTTAGAAGCTTAAAAATATTAATTATGACTTTTCAATGACCCATGCCACAAACCCATGGGGTTTAGCCCACTAACTGGGGGTACAAACTTCAAACATGAATATCTTTCAAACCGTGAAGAATTACATGGCGTGCCATATATCAATGGAAAAATATTGACAAGTAGAAACCATCAAAATAATTATTGACCCAGAATATATTGATTTGGTAGGTCAAAATTCCCATGCAATATTGGGTTAGCCCTTGGTGTTGCTTCGGTTGACATCAATGACAACTGCTGATCAACAAGGAATTTTAAATGTATCCTGACTGGGTGTATATAATTTTAAGTTGTTGGGCTTTAAAAATGCCATCCTCCTAGAAGATAGGTCCTTGGGTCACCACATCTTTTGAAAACTCTATTATGAGACTTTTAAAAAATAGGTCCAGTAAAACTTTATCATCAATTTTGGCTTTGCACAAACTTTGACATTGCTGCCATTCGTGGAGATGGTCCGAGATATGGACAACTGGTGTTTTATTAAGATGAGTCAGTAACTCCATCCCCGAATCATGGTGGATGGGTAACTGCATATATCTGAGGAATGCAGTAGAAAGGGCACTAAAGGTTCCATGTGAAGCAGAAGGATTCTCCACATACCATTTCATAGAAGGTCTGGTTAGAGTGCGTTGAAACTGTCTCAGTCGAATAGTATCATCAATAATACTATTGGACGAACCCCATAGGTGGAAAGTCATTATATGATTTCCAGGGTTTTCCGCTTGCTTCCCTTCGAATTTTGGAATGTCTGAGGGGAGCTTCATGGGCATGGGGGGCCAATTTGGGTTACGCGCAATGGGGTCATTAGTTAGCTTTGATAGATCTAGGAGGTTTAATGATGCTAAAAAAGTTAACTGAGTATTGAGTGCCATTGTGTACTATGGAAACATAGGGATCTGAGTGTGATGATGTATGGGGGGTGTCTAGGGAATATTACCCTATGACATACCCTGTTGTGTATTCGGTTGACTCCCTGTAGGGGTAGTGCTCCTTGGCCATCTAGGGGTTGTGGGAAGAGCTATGTGTGGTGACCATGTTGGGGTTTCCACGGGTGTGGTGTTGGGTGACCCTTGGGGGTTTCCAAATAAATATTCCCCAATAAAGTATGATAAAATAAGGGTGGAAATGTGTCTTCTTTGATGCCTAAATGGAGAAAGACCTAGCAGTCCTCCCTCTAGTGGGGAGAGTTCCAAAAATTTCTAGATAGACGAGGTCTCATTGGGTCCGTTATGGTGTTGACTCATTTAATTTTGGAAATATTTTTTAGTTTTCTGAGAGGAGAGAGATTATTACCAAAGAAAATATGATCACATACATAAATCAAAGTGAAAAATAAAATGTAGTTTTTTCCTTTATATTAATGCTATGTGATCAAGCAAGAAAAAATATGGTTTTGGTTGTTTCACGTATGATACTAAAAAAAGCCTAAAAATACCTAATCCTCCACAAACTCTCAAATGTAACTGGGCCTTGCTAATATATCTTCTGATGGGTACTGGGGCTAACGTCTCGAAAGAACTGGCGACATTTTCCAACATCTGAAGAATCAACCAAGGTAAAGGTATGAGGATCTAGTGTTGCCTGCACCATCACCTATAGGGAAGTATGCCCTAGATTTTGCCACTAAAGTATCGTCGTCCCATGTGAGCGTTCGAGTCTTGAGCTTATTAGTACTCAACTACCAGTACCGAGCACTATATGGGTCAGGTAGCCCCAAATAGTATTGCATGCACTGGGCCTAATCTTAACCCCCTCTGAAACGGGTCTCTTTAGTGCTTGGGAATTATATTCTGTGGATAGATCGAAAGATTTTAAGTTCCCTAAAAATTCAACATCTATTTTTCAAAATGTAGAGTGCCCATGGTGGCTTATTGGATGCCTACCCCCAATGGTCCTAACCTAAACTATAATTTATTTTTTGGCCCTTGTGGGGATAATTTAGTGAGTTCAATTAGTGGTTAGTTTTAGAGAGTCTTAATTTTCTTAAGGTGTGCCTTGGTGAAGCAACCGTAAGAAGAGGACAAAGGTCCCAAAACACCGGGTGCCTTTTGGTCTGGTGCTTACCGATGCTTTGTGTGTGCTTTTAAGTGTAGAACCACAATGTTATAAGATATGGATATGCAATTATCATTTACAAAACGTCTCTAATTACACTATGTGTGATTGTTCCTTGCTGAAAATAAACAATGTGCGGATAATGGGTTGCTTACACTTTGCCTAGTTAGACTAAGTTTTGCACTATAGGGATATGGAAAATTATATTAAGAAATATTTCATATGCATACCGAGGCTCACTGAGAGGTGCAAGGGTGGAAGAGATTACTTGCATTATTTTCGATATTTTTGTCCTTGTCCCGAATCCTAATGCAAAAAATTGAACTAAACTAATGCAAAAAAATTGAAAAAACAAAAACTAGCTAAATATGCATGGATGTATGGGCCACTTACTTTTCGCTAATTATCATATGTGTTTGTTGTCTTTTAACCGCAACTAGTTTGCTCAGATAGCATTTGTGGATTGAGGGCCACTTGCCCCTACTTAAACTATGTGTGATTTTCAATGATAAAAAACTAAAATTCAAAAAAACTAATTACTAAGCTAAACTTCAGCAAAATGTTTCCTAACCAGTCATGAAACACCAGAACCCAGTGATGGAAAATTTATTATGGGTTTCCAATCACTTTACAACTGCTTAAAAATGAGAAAAAGTAGTGAAAAATGTGCTCATTGTCTTCCGCGCGGCTTGTTTTCGCATAGGCACGCAATTTTCGCATCTGTTTGAGTTGAACACACGCAGATTTGAAGTGTCTAAAACTTCTGCCTTCTCTGAGCCAAATTTCTCACCGAGGGTGACTGAAAAGTGTTGAGGGGAAGTAGGAATGATCTTGTAGCAAGTCTCGGCAGCAGAGAGGACCTGCAAACAACAACCACTAGCTTAAAAGAAAGGAAGAAGTGGAGTCTCCATTCCTGTTGTAGTGAATTCGATGCATGGGCAGACGAAATGCATTGTGCTTGATAGGGGAGGTTGCTTTCCTACAAGCAAGTAATAGGTCAATTGGTTTGTTATATTTTTAGTGGAACAACATAACATGTAGTAAACTAAGTAAAGAACATAGCATGCTACAATAAAGGAGAAACAAAATACTCATGTACAATAACAAGCTCAATCGATTCAAACACACTAATAATCCAAATGGAGAACTCTTCCCCTTTTATTAGTTGTTGATGGTATAATAGAATAGGATGCTAAATCACTTGCAATGAATCCTTAGAGCTATGGAGCTCTAATCTTCAAGGTAAGGGGGTCTTTTCCCTTTAAGCTTCTTACAAGCTTCTCTCTCTCCTCGACGGATGGTAGAATAACAGACACTTTGTGAACTTCCTCTCTTGGATTGAGGTGTTGGATGGCCAACAACTGAATCCTTCCACTCCTTGCTGCTTGGACAACATAATTTTGGTTTTCTCTCAAGAAATTTGGCCAGCATAACAATGTGTTCTCATGTTCTTCTTCCCATGGTGGTATTTTATAGGCAAATTTCAAATTTTCCCTCCCTTTCTTCGTACAATATGGATGTTGACACAAGAGTGGGAGGTTGATTCCATTGTGTGCTAAAATTAAGGCCTCAAGGTGGCTCCAAGGTGGTTGTACTTGGTTGGCTTGAGTGGGAATATTCTTCTTCAAGTGTGCCAAGTGGTCCTGGATGGTGACCTTCACCCAAGATCGTGCGGCTATCTAAGGGATATCCGCGAAGATCTTCGCTACTATCGAACAAAAGTTTGTGCATATATCTTAGGGTTAGTGCTTTTTGTGCACTGTTTGATAAATTTTCTTGCTTGACCTTAGGAAAAGTTAAATTTTCAGATCATGTAATGTATTTCTTCCCTGTAAATCCTTATTTGTACCTTCTACTTGACATTTCCTAATGTATTTTTCTTGTACTATTTTCAAGTGATAAAATTCCCAATGGGGAAACCCCTCACCGGGGTGGAGGCCTCAAACAACCCAACCTCCTGCTTTACTTCCTCCACCCCAACTTGGGCCTACAACCTCCTCACCAAAATCCACATAAGCAACCTAAAATGTCTTCTCAACCCAATCTGAACCCAAACAATATCTAGACACAACATGTTTAAAATGGGGAATCATTATATCCTGCTTATGCTATGGAAATCCAAGAGATCAACCTCTAGTATGGGAAGGTGCTCCCAGATAATCACCCACCTTCCCCACCTGGAGAGATGGAAGAGAAGAAGGAATACACTTCCATTCAAATCAATGCACCTTCTTATTCAGAAAGGTTAGTCCATATTAACCAACACACCCCACAAGAGGTTGAACTTTTGGGATAATTGAAGAAATTGTGTGTCAAGATACCCCATCTCCAGGCCATTAAATATGTTCCCAATTACAATAATATTATTAAGGAGAAATGTTTCAAAATGACAGGGAGAAGAAGAAGAGATACCCCCATCATCAATGTTGTTAGAAAACTATCTGATATGATGCTTGGGAGGGTGTTCTCTCCAAAATACTTAAATCCTGGTAGCCTAGTAGTGGATGTGAACATTGATGGAATTATGGTCCCTAATACCTTGATTTTTCTTGGGGCTGCAATCAATTTCATAACCGGGGAAACCATGTTGAAGCTCAATCTCTAAGGGGCTTTTAGGAATTCCACTACATTATTTCAACTTATCCACAGTAGCTTCTAAGGGAATTATTCAGGATTTCATGGTCTCCATTGATTCTTGGGAGTACTCCACTGATTTCTTGGTCCTCCAACCCAAAACCAATTTTAATGGATATCCTCTCATCCTAGGAAGAACTTGGTTGAACACTGTTGAGGCCTACATTAATTGTAGGGTTGGGAACATGACTATTAAGAATGGACATTTATCGAAACAAATTATGTTTTATCCTCCTTCTCAACCCTCTATTGAGCATGCTCCACCCTTATGGTTGTTAAAAATATACAACTGCAGTCAAATTCCAACTTGGACAACTTATATCACAAGGATGATGATTGCATTGAATTTCTCTTTTTGAGAGGTCCAAAGCAACCTAAATATCACCTCATTTGGACAAGCAGAAGTTGGTTTTTGAATTTATGATCCCACTCATGTACATTGGATTAGGTCAGCCCTACACAACTGTGCATATTGGATCATGTTAGGCCTAAAGAAAAGTGGACCCATGTTGGTTTGAGGGGTCCTAACCCAGGTTCATAGTGTTCTGCACAACCAACAAAACCCTCAAACCACTGGCCCTTTCAGCGGTGATATGCTTGCGCAGACCAAAGTCTCACCCAAAGCAGTATGGGGGGTGTTGGAACCAAGTTTTTGCACCTTGAGGGAATGTATGATGTGGATATTATCCCTTCTTAACATACCTAATGATTACTGCCCTGCACAATGACTTACTTAACCCAATTCAGATCTAACACGTAAAAACCTTAACCTCAATAAAATATTGCAAAAAAGAGACAATTACTCTTATTCAGATCTAACTCAATAGAAACTTGAATAAATCTTGTGCAAATACATACATCTATCCTTCAAAAGAAACCCTAACCAATATACAATACTTGCATGAATACAGGGATCTATTATTAAATGCGTAACTTCAGATAAATGCACATTCACTAACAACAATAGATCTATAAGTAAATCAATGCATTAACACATAAACATGGAAATAACACAAGTAGATCAAAATTCACCAAACTCTTCTCTTTATTAATAGATCTTCAATCAATACAGTAATCCTCTCATGTGCACACAACAACAAGGTCCTTGCACATAGCTCAGGACTCTTCCTCAGGTATCCATGCACATAGCTAGCAGGAGCCTATCTAATGCAGACTAACACAGAATATTCCCAAAATAAGATCACATTACATTCATTGATCACAGCGGCTTTGCCTGACAGTTGTATTCTCCACGTTCACATGCCTCCGCGATAATCGCGCGGTCTTTTTTAACAGTTTCTGCAATGGTTCCATCAGCGGTTACCTTCTGACATTTCCGTCGCTCACATGTACTTACTCTGACGCGATTCCGATGCATCTTAGTCTGACGGTTAGATGTTATGGGTTTTATAACATATTTTTAATGTTTAGGCTCGAAACCTTATGGTTAATACCATAAGTTTTTAATACAAAGTTTTAGCGCTAGGTCTATTACATTTGTAATGTGTTACACTTGATGTCGATCACATTTAGATCATTCATTCATGAGATATTTCCAATATTTTGATATCTTAAACTTGACTTGACTCATACATATTTATGGGACTAACACACACAAATATTGTGTTCTCAAACCGTGGTTTGAGCCCCATGTTTCCCTTTTACCCATTACAATGATAAAGGAGCTTTGACCCACCCCAAAGCTCCTTGAATTTTTGTGCACAATTCATTTTAAAAAAACTTAACCAAAATTGTACTAAAAACTTGACCCTAGGGGACCCTAACCCAACAGGACCCCAACAAAATCCAGTGATTCATCCTCGATTCACTCTAGTCCAGCTTCCTGCATCTTAACTTGCAACGCCTGGATGGATTCCTTGAGTGCTGGATGATCTCGGTGCTTTGTGTTGCGATGCTCTATTCCTCTCTTATGAGCTTCTCTATGGTAGGTACTTCTACTGCTAAAATGATGCTCCATTGCGTCTTTTGGAGCCCCTTAAGCACACTGTCGATGGTCTGTGACAACTATAGTGCTTCCTCGGCCCAAGGCTACATTCTGGCTTCTAGAAACTGCTCTTGTTGGTGCATCATATCTATCTTTGTCTAAAAGGAATGACCTTCCTGTAGGTAGGCTAATCTTTGGGTTGGCACCAAGGTCAATGCAACGAACTGGATTTCATTGAACTGATGCTCCTTAGCTCGTAAATCCATCCTCAAATGTTGAACCATGGGATCATCTTGGACGAAGGTCCAGATTCCCATGGCATACTCAAATAGAGTGTTGCATGCTTCCACAACGTTAGTGATGCTTGTAGTGGCCTACTGAACGAATGTGGCGCGTTGTGCTCTGACTTCGGGTGGTGTCTCTCGTTGCAATTTTGTCTACAGATCAGAATTTTTCTGCACCAATTAGGTGTACATAGTAGCTATCTCTTATTTTGAGGCTTTAAGGGCGGTTGAAAGACTTTCCAGCTTTATAGTGGCCACTTTAGTGGTGGGTACTATTAAATCAAGAATTTCAAAGCACAACCGATTGATAATGGATTATAATTGTGCACGCTGGCTCTCCGCAGCGCTCTGAGATTCTTCGGCTAATTGCTTCCCCTTATGTAATGTGTAAGCCTACTTATGAGCTTCGGAGGTGACCAACAACACCTTGTATTCTCTGTACTGTAGCTCATCAGTGACCATTATATGGATGGAATGTAACTTGCCGTTGGGAAAGATGAATAATTAAATTCCAACCTCGAGCACTACATGAATGGTGGTGCAAAACCCTAGATCATCAAGGTGGAGTCCTGCGCTTGGAACCTAAAATAATTGGCTCTCTAATGTTGATGGGTGTCGAATGGTCAACGTGCTCGCTTTTATATCACTCTCTTGCACTCCTAGCTATTAGAGTCCCTGTTGCACATCATCAAGAACATATTTTTACTCTAACTCCATGTTGCTCCTACATATTTGGTTACTTCCTTTACTATGTTGCCAATCTCATCAAAATCTCCATCTGTTAATGTCAATGGCCTAGTCCCGGTCTTCTTAGACTCTTTCCTCTTTAGGCACGGATCCAACGGGGACTGATGTCCTCTCTTGGTGCCTTGACGTGTCTTTGTCGTGGGATCGTCTGCACTGTCATTCTCACGATCCTCCATCTCAGCATCACTTGGAACATATATTGTTTCAGTGGGTGGATTCTTTGCCTGCATTGTTGTTGTAGGTTCCTGGGTGTCCTTCTTCTCATACTTATTTTGATCTTTCTTAGTGCATGACTTTGATGTATATGGTTTGGGTTGGGAAGAGGAGATTGAACAAGCATCTATCACCATGGTCAACCAAACAAGGAGCCATCCTGTGGTAACTTGTGCAAGGCCTTCTTTCGTAACTAGGTATGGCAGGTAATACCACTGATCCAGGTGGATATCGGTGGCCACCCACCTATTCCATTTGGACCAACACCATCAATTCTTGCATCTTTTCACATTAAACACAACTTATTATTTTTAGTAGGTTTTCGGGTCCTCCACTCCCTAAGCCGTTTTGGGGCCTTAATTATCCAGGTGGATATTGGTGGCCACCCACCTATTCCATTTGAACCCCCACCATCAATTCTTTCAGTTTTTAAGTTGCAGCACAATTTACTATTTTTAGCAGTTTTTCAGGTCCTGAACTTCCAGAGCCATTATAAGGCCCTAAACGACGTTTTTTGGGAATCGTTTGTCCAGCGAATATTATTTTGTTTCAAAATCAATATTCGTGGCAACAGTTGTATTCCTCGGATAGATCTTCCTAATGATGTATCATGTGTGTCAAACAGAGATAGTATGCCAAAGTTATGACCCCGGAAAATTGAAACACCAATTTACCCAAATGGGGCCCATATTTTTGGCACTTCATCTCCTAGGGTTAGGTTTTTAGACGTTTAGAGTTCTCCATTGTTTCTCAATAATAAATAGGCCCTTGAGCCTCATTGTAACACAGTTCAGAGGTTTGTAGCCGCCACATCTCTTCTCAGAGATTCGCTACCAGCACCCTAGCTATTTTATTTCCATTATGTCTGTAAGCATATTTTTTTTATTTGATATTAATGAAATGAAGCATTATTTCTGCTGCATATCTATGTTCATGGTTATTTATGTATTCTGTTGCGTTCCTGCATAAATCCAGATCAATGGTATCAGAGTGGTCTGCTCTTTCTTTGTTTTTCTTTGCATGTCCCCAACGCGGTCAGGGTATAAGGAGTTAGGGCTCAATTTGGTTGAACCCTTGCAAGATCAGCCTCACAAACCTCGATGACATCCCATGGTGGAAGAAAAGAAAGACGAGGGAGCAGGATATCTTATCAAAATATTTCTTGAGGAGGCCCTCGAGAAACAAAGGAACATGATGATGGATAACTTTTCTCAGATCCTTTAAATATGACTGCCCACCTATGGCACATCTGCATCCAACAGCCACTCTAGAGGCGCCACTCCCTTCAAGGTACAGGTAAACTTTTACATTCCTATATTTGAAGGCCAAATAGATGCAGACGTCATAGATAGATGGTTAAATTTTCTATAAGGGTATTTCTCGGTCCATGATTTCTCTGACCGAGAAAATATTATTTTTGCACTCCTCAAAGACGCCCCCCATGTCAAAGACTGGTGGGAAACCTATTGTGAGCAAGAGGACGAAGGGGAACCCTCTTTGTTCTCAGCCACACCCACTTGGAATTCATTCAGAGATGGCATCAAGGAATAATATTACCTTGTGGGGAGCTATGAGGACAAATACATCCAATGGACCACACTGCGACAACAAAGGGATCAAGATGTGCACGAACTGACGAATCTGTTCCATACCCTACGGACAAAGTTGGGTATTAAAGATTCAGAGAGACATATGGTGCTCAAGTACTGCGGTTTTCTGCATAAACACATTCAAGAGTAAATGGAGTTCCTCAAAATTACATCGCTTGGCACTGCATATCGCTATGCCGCCAAGATCGAGCATAAATTTAAGCAGAAGAAGCAAGACTTTGGATCTGTGAATCCAAAAGGTGCCCCCAAACCGAAGAAAAAGGGGCAAGGCTAAAGTGGTGCGACTCAGAACAACACCACAAATCCAAAGAAGGACACAAGAAAGTGGTGTGAATTTCATAATAGCCCCACTCACAGCACAAACGAGTGTTGTGCCAAACAGTCATTAGTGGTTGAATGAAAGGCACCCGAATCAGATACATTTTATGATCCTGAGTCAGAACTAGAAAACAGAAATGAAAAAGGGAAGCATATCATTGATGCGGATCCCAGTGCCATTTTTGCCACCACCAATATCCATAGGGGGATCCAGAGGATCCAAAGGAGGGGGAGCGCCTCTTCCATTCGCAGATGTGGGTGAACAGTTCTCCGCTGCAATTTCTTGTCGATAGCGGAAGCCAAAAGAACCTCATTTCAGCAGAGGTCGTGAAGCAGCTCGGCCTACTAACCATAGCACACCCGCAGTCGTATACCATCGGGTGGCTCTACCCAGGGAGAGATCTTCGCATCCGTTAGCAGTGCTACCTTCCGTACAGTATCAAGCCATTCACGGATGAGGTATTGTGTGATGTTGCTCCTCTTGATGTAGCTGATGTATTATTAGGCCAACCATACTTGTGGAGGCGACATGTTGTGTATGAGTCTAGGCCTCATGTTGTTGTTATTACTTTGGGAAATAACTTGTACAGGATACTGGAGGTAGTACTGCCTCTTGTCATCTCTTTGACTACTGCAAAACAACGCAGTAAGATTGTTTCCAAAACTAGGAAATTTATTTTCCTTACAAATCGCTCACAGGGAAAGAATAATATTGTGGCCACAACCTTGAAACAGGGTTCCCTTGCACGGCTGCAGCAGATGGACAAAGTCATGGAGGAATATGAGGACATTTTCTCCTCACTTACAGAGGTTCCTCTACACTGTCAGGACAAGCACTCCATTGATATGACTCCCAACGCACCACCTCCTGATGTTGCCATAAATCCTGCAAATACACATACATAATCCACACATGTAATGTCTAAGGCTAATAAAGAAACCAAATTTACTAAACGCATCCAGCATATCCACCCGTAGGTCCATGACATCTTCAACAAATCTAATACCCAGTTCAACATAATTTGCCTCATCTCTTGGAGGATCTCAATGCAATGGGGAACATTGCTTCCTAAGGAGGGAGGAATGATCCAAGTGGATATCGGTGGCCACCCACCTATTCCATTTGGACTAGCACCATCAATTCTTGCAGCTTTTCACATTCAGCACAACTTACTATTTTTAGCAGGTTTTCCGGTCCTCCACTCCCGGATCCGTTTTGGGGCCTTAATGATCCAGGTGGATATTGGTGGCCACCCACCTATTCCATTTGAACCCCCACCATCAGTTCTTTCAGTTTTTAAGTTATAGCACAACTTACTATTTTTAGCATTTTTTCGGGTCTTGAACTTTCGAAGCTGTTTTGAGGCCCTAAATGACGTTTTTTGGGCATCGTTTTTCCGAAAAACATGATTCAGTTCCAAAATCAATTCCATTCCAAAATAAATATTTTCGAAAACAGTTGTATTCCTTAGATATATCTTCTTAACGATGTATCATGTACGTCAAACAGAGATAGTATGCCAAAGTTACGACCCTGGGAAGTTGAAACACCAATTTACCCAAACAAGGCCCATAGTTTTGGCGCTTCATCTCCTAGGGTTAGGTTTTTGGACGTTTAGATTTCTCCATTGTTTCTCAATAATAAATAGGCCCTCGAGCATCATTGTAACACATTTCAGAGGTATGTAGTCGCCACATCTCTTCTCGGAGATTCGCTACTAGCACCTTAGCTATTTTATTTCCATTATGTTTGTAAGCATATTTCTCTTATTTGATATAAATGAAATGAAGCATTATTTCTGCTACATCTCTATATTCGTGGTTATTTCTACATTTTTTTGTGTTCCTGCATAAATACAGATCAACAACACTCCTGCCATTCACCTTCTTGTGAATGAGTACGTTGTGGAACGTAGCCTTGAAGTCTGATATATTCTTGTACTGATCATACAAGGTTGGTGACAGGCGCGGTTTGGACTAAATCACCTGATACATATCTATATCGAAGATAAGCCAGAAGATTTTGTTCTCTGTCACCCTCGACGAAATCCTCGTCACCCACAATGACGCATTTCGCACGACTTCACACAACTCTAGCTCAATATCTAACAGTTGAGACTGTGTTAGTGGCTTCCATCCAATCAATGCAACACGTAGAAAAAACCAGGCATAATGAAATAACTTTCCATCTTCTTGTGCTTCTCTGACATTCTCTAAGAATTCTTGACAGAGGTGTTTTTCCCAATTATATTGAACCCCTTTGGTGCATTGTGTAACCAACACAATAACTAGCGTCGTTACTTCCTTGGCACGACACATCCTCATCATTTTGCATACTAGGATCAATGTACCAAATTTGACTGTGGGGTCATTTATTTCACTGACTAAAAAGCCCCGAGTGTTTCTAGTTACCCTGTATTTCTTCTTGACATCCTCTGTGACCTTCTTCTCCTAACCCTTTCCTCTAAAGGTTGCTCCAGGGTCCTCTCCTTTATATGGAAAGTTAGTAATGAAATGAATAAGTGCTTCGTCAATGGGAATGAGAATTCCCATCTAGAGGCTATTTTAGTTCACCAAGGCCATCAGTTGGCAGAAACATATATCATTTATAGGGGTGCGCTCAAAATGTGGAACCATCAAAAGGTTCAAGAGCCCCGAACTGATGCAATCCCAGGGCCCGTCACATTGGTTCAACTTTAACAACACCTCCATCATAGGGAACTGACTCCAAATATTATGACGGTGCAAGCTTTGAAAACTTTATGCGGTCCGCCAAGTCCCAATCCTCCAACTTCAGCGTGGGGACCTTCGCCAACAACTCACCTTCAAAAGGCACGTTCTATGGAAGCAAGGGCGTATTTATGTTCGAATTGACCTTATCCAAGTCCTTTTTCACCTCAACTTTTGGTTTTCGCAGCACCATGTACTTGGGAAGTCGCGAGATCGGGTCAAAATCCTCAATAATATCTTCTTCCACCATCATCTTTGGTTCTTCTTCCATGGGTCGCTTCTGATGCTCTGTGCGAGAGGGCTTTCACTTTGGAGTCAGATTTCGAGGGGACTTTCTGGTTCTCGACGACTATCCCTTCTTATACGTTTGTGGTTTTGGAGTCTCAGCAACTTATGGTGCAAAGGGTGCAGTCATAGTTATGGGAATCAAGTGACCTAACCCTCACTTTCACAAATTTTCTTCAAATGTTTCACAAGGCTCAGACATAAAAATCAACAGAGGAAGTAAGAGTATAGAAATCAATGTCCTCAAGATACTCAGGAAGAAAGGGGAGAGAATGCGGCCCTTCATGTTTTATTTATAGGGATGGCGCAACCTAAACGACCTTATGTACATTGATGCAGCTTCATAAATGATAAAATGACTCCAAATATGGCATAATCTCCTCCATAAATGCAAGTTGTCCGCTCCTTCAAACGATAACCAAGTTGTCTTGTCCAGAATTACTATTCCAATGGCTAGTTTCTAGTTAGTCTGCGACTACAACATCCTCCTGACACAGTATTTGTGTTGGCTTCACAAATACTTGTGCTTCCTCAAACTTTGACGCACAAAAGAACTTTTATAGCTTCTGATAGACTTATTTAGATTCCTGCACCCTCTTTCAACTATCCAGGGCACTAAGAGTTTCCTCCGACCATATATTCATTGAGCATGCGCAGGGACAGGGTCGTCCCTATAAGGTTTTAAACGATTGTCATTCACATATCTAGGAAGTAATTCACTAATTAATGTATCCAAACGAACTGAACCTCCTTCAGTTATTTCCTTGATAATATAAGGCCCGAGCCAGTTTATTTTCAATTTCCCTCGAAATAGCACAAACTTACTGTCATACAGCAAAACTAAATCCTCCTTGGAAATATTATGTCTGATATGTCAGTCATGTCAAGCCTTTTCACGTGCTTTATGTACCTGTTAATGAAAACCAACAATGAATCTATCTTCTTCTAGTACAACCAGTTGCGACAACCTTTCTTCCATAATGTCTTGATCAACCATGTTGGTTATTGTGGGGATGCGCAGACTAGGAACAATATATGCCATCGACATAATAGCCTCCTGTCCATAGACCATCTTGAAAGGTGTTTGTCCTGTTAGCTTCTTGTATGTGGTCTCATATGCCCATATAACGGTAGGTATGCGCACATCCTAATCATTATAGTTAGTATTGCATATCTTCGTGAGCACATTCTCCAGGATCTTATTGAAGGCCTCTACCATCCCATTCACATGTGGATGATATGGTGTACTCTTCTGATGGTGTATCTTGAATTATACGGTCAATGCTTGAATGGTCTCATTCAAAAAATGTGTACCTTTGTCAATCTTCATAATTTTAGGGCACCCAAACCTTGTTAATATATTCTAAAAGATGAAGTGTGCAACCGTCTCTGTGTTGCAATCCTTCACAGGTTTAGCCTTTGCCTATCTAGTCAAATATTTTGTAGCAATGATGATATAACGCGCTCCAGTATTCTTCCCTAGAGGGTTAATTGACCCCACAAAATATATTGTCCATTTTTCAAAGGCTTTCATAGTTACTTGGGGTTGTAACGACATTTCATCTCTACACGAGGGTCTCCTAATCCTCTGACATACATCACAAGCGCGACAATATTCCTTAGAATCGGTGCACCGTGGGCAACCACAACCCAACTCTCAATATCTTCTGCACATTGGGTTTTCCAGAGTAATGACCTCCTGCAACACCTCCATGTGCTTATGCTAATATATTGTGTCTTTTGAATTCAGTAACATATCGCCTCAAAACTTCATCGGCTCCTAGCTTGTATAATTTTCCTGCGATCAAGGTAAAATCTGTTTGTGCACAAAACCAACTCTTTCTTATGTTTAATTGTATACTCCACAGATGCACTTCCAGTGGTTAGGAAATGGATAATATCTACAAAATTTTCATCAAATACCTTAATAGAAAATAATTGTGCACATGGTAATCCTTCCTCCAAATTAGTTGGTTCATCCCTATTCTCAATGCACGATAAATGGTTTGGTCCAACATTCAATATTCTTGGATTCAAAATTATTTCAAATCGTATTCCTGTAATAACAAGAGCGATCTACATATCTTCCCCCCCAACACAGGCTTGTTCACTAAGTACCTCAAAGCAGAATAATCAATGAAAATTTTAAAGTGACCTCCAAGCAAATAGTCACGGAAATTCTGCAACGCATATATGATAGCTAACACTTCTCGCTCTATTGTGGAATAATTTCTCTCAACAATTGACAACTTCCAACTTGCAAATTCAATCGGATGATCAATATCTCTTGCCCCTGGCTTCATTAATGCAACTCCTAGTGCGATACAGGACGCATCGATGTGTACATGGAATTATTTTGACCAATCTTGGAATACCAAAATAGGCGCAATTACCATTTTCTCCTTAAGCATATCCAAACTATTCTAGCAGTCCTCACCCCAACAAAAATTTGTATCCTTTTTCAATAGTTTCTCCATCGGAACAGTGATCAACTCATATGCCCGAATAAAATTTCGATAATAACCAGTATGCCCCAAGATTGAGCACAGTTGCTTCACATTCGTTGGAGCCTCCAGGTTAATGATAACAACAATCTTGGTAGGATCAACCATCAATCCCTATTAACAAAAAATATGGCCCAACAAATTACCAAAAGGGACACATAACACATATTTCTTTAAATTTAGAGAGATTGAATACTTCCAACAAGTATCCAGCATTAAAAATAATATGGAAATATGTTTCTTTACTAATCCAAAGACAATACAATCATCAAAATACACTTCTAGAAACTTATTGATATATTGTTTAAAAGAAGCAACTATTGTGCGCGAAAATATATCTGGTGCATTCTTCAACACGAATGGCATCACCATGTATTGGAATGATCCCCATTCCATCGCAAATATTCTCTTACTTCAGTCTTCAGGCACGATCATTATCCGATGATACGTTGAAAATCCATCAGTGAATGAGTAGGCCTCCGACCCTCCAACATTGTCCAAGACTTCATCCGAGAATGGAGTTGGAAAAGGATCATGTACAAAAGCATAATTTAATTTGCACAGATCAACATAGATCCTAATTTCACCTTTAGTCTTATTTTCTTGGACTACCATAGGGCTTACCCAATATTATTCTTCCATTGGTTCAATAATTCCTGCAGCAACCATGTTTTCTAGCTCCTCTTTGACCTTTTTCTTATACCTTGGATTCAGTATGTAAGGGTGTTGCTTCACCTATCGAGCATCCAGTTTCAAAATGATATTCATCACACCAAGATTTCAAATAATCCATTTTAACTTTGAAAACTTTGAAGGAAATAATTCTGGATATTCAATGAGCAGCTCTGCAACCTTACCCACCGTATCTTTATCCCAATAATCCTCTATTTTGGAAAACTTAGGTTTTTCCTTTGTTCCAATATTGACTTGCCTAGTCTTCATAGGTTCAGTCACATATGGTAATTTGACCTCAAGTCCAGCGACTGCGTGCTGGCCTTCAGACTCAGGAATATTGATGTTTCTTATGTCCTCCTCATTATCTTCAGTTGTCACATTTCAACAATCAATTGCATCCTTCATCTGCGCGTCCCATGCTTGTAAGTTTTTTTCTTCTGATTCCTTTGGCATGTCAAAGATAACATCTTGAATCGCTTGCAATGCATTATCGAGGCATTGGAATCCACTTCCAAAGCTGAAGGTTAAGATGAAAATCTCTTTCAATGAAACCCATTCAGCAGTGCCACGTCGCAGCTCAGTCTCCAGATATCAGTCCATGGGTATCCTGCTTAAAGTATGAATGAATATATGCACCCATTCTAGCTTTGGCTCCTCTCCCCAAACTGTAGTCCAATTGGCTAAATGAATGTGCAAATCCTCTTCTCCTATATAGTTTCCTTCCATCCGGGTATTAGGGTTTCCAAATCTTAGTCGCATCATGCAATTACATTCTTTCCAATCAGAAAAATTGTCCTTGTGCATTCCCCACCAACGTGCAAGGGTTGAGCGTAGAACTAGATCAAGCACATGGAACCACTGTGCCTCTGGAACAACATTTTAAAGTTATTCTAAAAATAAATTGACACTGCCTATACCATCATAGTAGGGTAATTCAGGTACCTCATAGGATATACAACGCAAATATCTAGTTACTCGATTACAACGCAGTGTAGAGACTTCATGCAATGGGTTCTTCTAATTATCCAATTCCTCATCTGAGTTTGACAAGCATGAACTATCTTTCTCCCAGCTAAGTATACCATCTACTATAGGATTGATCCAATCCTCATCCCCTACATTTAGTTTTTAGACATGATCGACATCTTCATTTGCATATTCTTCTTGCACTGGCTCTGTGTTTCTTGTTCCTTCTGCAGGGTCCAGAGGGACCACCACCCTTGTCCCATTATTTTCAAATACCATACTTCTGTGCCTGATGTTGATAATAGCATCCATATCAATAGCCCAATCCAAACCCAACATCGCAGGGCATGGGTCTATATCATCAACAATTTGAATAACTTCAAAGTCAACAAGTGTCTTAACTCCTTCAATGTCAACTACCACCCTAGAGATTCTTCCCATTGGGATAATATTCTACTATTTTTCCATGCGCAGTTGAATTGCAGACCATTCCAGCCCAGGTTCTTCCATTCTCTGCCATGTCTTCTTTGGTAGTACATTTGCATTAGAGCCCAGATCCAAAATGACGTGATCCATCTCAAACTCACCTATCGCAGTTAAGCGCATCTCTCGGCCAATCCTTCTCGTGTTCCTGTAAATTGTATTGACAACCCTTTGCTCCATCTGAGGTTTCTCTTTCTCGGTGCAGCTATCAATCAAATATTGAAGATTCTCAACTGACTTTTTATTCTACAAAAGCTTGATACATGCATGCAAAAATGGTTTCATCTCAACAAGCTCGACCCCTTCATAACAAAACTGATTTAAAATATACACATTTACATCAATTTATATGATTGATAATCAACACAAACAAGCTAGCATAGAAATTTCAGAACCACGAGAAAAGACGACTTACCTATAACGATGAGATTCCTTAGTTGAGACTCTGAATTTGAACGTTATTTTAATTCCGCTAACCGCAACAAATTTTTGGAGACGACTCTCCACCCAACCGTAGGATCAGCTACATGTAACCTTTCTACAATTGGCCACCCTCGAGCCCTCAATCAACGTACTACTACCAGGGAATCCTTTATCTCATAATACCTTTCTCCCACGAGAATGTATGAAGGAACGATGAATCTCATCTTCTTCAACGTCTATTGAATAGACTAAACAATGGAAAGGGAACCACATGCACACATTCACTGTGTCAACATGCAAATTTTATTTCTTTATTTTAAGTTTTACTTAATTTAATGTTTCTCTTAATTTAACTCTTTCTTATTTTATTCTTTTTTCTTTTTGTTAACTTTACTTATTTTTATAGTTTTCTTAGTTTAACTCTTTCTTATTTTATTCCTTTTTATTTTTGTTAACTTCACTTATTTTTACTATTTTTATAGTTTACTTTTATATATTTTTATTTAGAACTCCAGTTTATTATTTACTATTTTATTTATTATTATTATTCTCTTATTATTTATTTTGTATTTACTATTATTGACTTATTATTTATTATTTATTATTTTTATTATTATTAGGGGAAATTACATACTCTTTAAGGAACTTCGTCTTGAAGTTAAGTTGAATCATTTAACATTTTATTTATTTAGTTATTTATTACTTCACGTTTTCCTAACACCCTCTGCTAAACTAGTATAACCAGCAGACATCGAAAGTTTCCACAACACCCTGAAAATATCAAGGAATCTTTGTCCTTTTTCCCACTTTCAGAACCATACATAAGCCTCATCGGTCTATACCATAGCCCAAGGTTGGCCCCAAGGGGCTCATGCCCGACTCAGACCTCATCTGCCCCAAGGAAGGCACCGAGCTCAGTACTCCATGCAGTAGTACTCCAGGCATCTTGCAAGGCTAACCACTCTCTCCACCCTCACTAAGGTGCACAGCCCCAAGCATCAAAGTCCTTACACCCCTTCCAGACTTTGACATCCCAATCCAATACCAGGCACTTGGCCTACAATATCAGGCACTTGGCCTCCTCAAGATGGTCCCATAGCCCCTCAAGAGTTGTCCATCAAGAGCTATACAAGACAAAGGAACCACTGGCATATGTAGTGTTGATTGAGTTTTTCCCCAACCCATATGGTGTTACATATTCTCCCTCATAGGTACGGGCTCCCATGATATCATCAAATAAACTGGCCCTCTCGGCCCATTTGTGTATTTCCTGCCAATCACCACATCTCAAAATGCATCCAGTGCATTAGTTATAATCATAACATCATAGAATATTAATTCACATGCAAACTATTGAATTTCATCATGATAATATAACATCATTGAACCACATTCTAAATAGTAAAGAAATACATGCTCATGCATGTCACAAAATCTGTATCGATTCCACATGCTTCACATCATGAAATACCATCATAAGTTATAACATCAACATAATAAATGAACGACATGCCAATATACATCATATCATAGCATTGTTATCCCTATGCATATCTTATCCATAATTAGCATACATCATTATCATAACAAAACAAAAAAATAAGCACCACAGATGCATCATCAACCTCTCATCAAAACTATGTCCAATTACTACATACCATCATATCATGAAACCTCATCCCAACATTATATTTGATAGTCCTATGTTGACATAACATTAGGGAATATTTCTTGCAATAGTTACAATAAAAATACCATAAGTACAAATGAAATAAAAATGACATTGTTGGTTTTGAGTTATGTATAACTACACTTCCTTCCCCTCTAAAGAGGATACATCATTAAAACAAGTTCAATTAGACAGTGTTTTTAATATACACATTCTCATCCAAAAATATATTTTTCTCATCATATATAATTTGTTGAATTTGTAGTGCAAGATCATGATTCATACTAATTTATCTCTTTTTCACTTCTTAAAATACATCATCATAAATAATAATAATTATTATTATTATTATTTTATAACCATTTCAAGTCACAATCAATTGAAAATGTCAAAATTTATTTCAAATCACAAAATATTAACTTGATATCAATTACCTCTAATAACATCAAATAAAACATCTAACTATAAATTATTATTTTTAATACACTTTATCTAAAACTATTTTATATCATATATACCATCCCTTCTTAAAATCTCATATTTTAATAAAGAAATTAATAATTTGAACTTATAAATTTATAAAATCCAACTTAAACTGTGATTAATTACCCCAAATTAATAATAAAGACAATATTAAAAAATCAACCTAACCTATATACTATTTTATTTAAACCAAAAACCCACATTATTTATTCAATTAATATATTATATAATTATTACAATATAAAAACAATTAAAAAATCCGCATACTTTATTCAATCAATATATCAATATATTATCTATTTATTACAATATAATAATTTTTTTTTGTTAATCTCATTAAGGAAACACTTTCTTAGGAGAAGCGAATATTGTGAATTGTAATTGAGAAAAAATACAACAAACTTAAATGCATGCACTATAAATATTATTTCGCCATATGTTTTAAAAACCAGGCATGAACATATTACATCACTATTAAATATATATATATCTTTCAATCCCTGCATGAATGCATTAAAATTGATATTCTTACCTTTAATTAATTATATTAAAGTAACTTGCAACCCTATGTGTTTAATGAATGTATCTTTGCACATCTTTTAACTATTCAATCATGTAAGACTAAAACAAAAAAGTATCGTTCAACGTTATAATCTACGTGCCAATATAATAAATAATATTAAAAAAAGGCCTTACAGTTAATAACTCAGGGAAACTATAATGACTAGTCATGTTAAAGACTACCGTAAGTTAATTATATATCATGGAATATATACTTATCTTTTCAATTAGATGATATTCAATAAGAGTTCATCTCATTCCTTTAATTGAATGTGAAGTGAGTACTTACTGGTTGAGTTATACTAAGTCATAAGCTATTTCACGACATTTCTATTTTAGATTTTTATAAGCTATTCATTTTTAGTCATATTGGATATATCATAACAATAATTATCTATTAATATATTATATATCAACAACAATATTAGAACTTATATAAAAGAATTATAATAGGTTTAAAATATGCATGTATGCAGTATAATGCATAACATAACAACAATGGTATAAAGTTAATTTTTAATTAGTTATAACACAAGAATACACATGTATATAGTTACATGCAAATGAGAAGTAACTCAATTTTCCCCAATTTTATATTCAATAATAAAAAAGTTTATCTATTTTAAAAATACTATTTCTTTAATCATTTATATAATAATTATTGTATTTAAAAGTTTTAAATTTAATAAAAACATGTATATAATTTATATATTATTTTGAATGTATAAAATTGTAAAAAGGAAAATGAAATTAGTTTTCAAATTTGTTTGATTAAAGTCTTCTTTATTATCACAAGAAAAAGTATTGATAAATTTAATTAAGTTTTTTTCTCAATCTTCTATCCACAAGTCACCTAGAGTCAAAACCCGCTCTGATATCATATGTAACAACCCTGATTTAAAATAAACATATTTACATCAATTTATATGATTAATAATCAACACAGAAACTATTAACAAGCTAGCATAGAAATTTCATAAACACGAGCAAAGAAGACTTACCTGTTACTATGAGATTCATTACTTAAGACTTCGAAGTTAAATGTTATTTGAATTCTGATAACCGCAACAAAGTTTTGGAGATGACTCTCCACCCAACCGTAGGCTTAACTACATGTAACCTTTCTATAGTTGGCTACCCCCGAGCCCTCAATCAACGTACTACTGCCAAGGAATCTTTGTCTCACAATACATTTCTCCCAAGAGAATGGATGAAAGAACGATGAATCTCATCTTCCTCAATGTCTATTAAATAGACCAAACAATGGAAAGGGAATTATATGCACACATTCACTGTGTCGACATGCAACTTTATTTTTTTATTTTAAGTTTTTACTTAGTTCATCTTAATTTAACTCTTTCTTATTTTATTCCTTTTTATTTTTTGTTAACTTTACTTATTTTTATAGTTTTCTCACTTTAACTCTTTCTTATTTTATCCTTTTTATTTTTATTAACTTCACTTATTTTTACTATTTGTATAGTTTACTTTTATATATTTTTATTTAGAACTCGTTGAAAATGCAACAAGATGATGGAGCTTAGTGAAAAGAAGCCGCTCTCACTAAGTGGGCACGCAGCTATTTTGGCGCAAAGTTTATTTTTAGACATATGGATCATGGTCTATGAGTTGCAGGATGCTATTTATGGATGATTGGTCAAGTTGGTAAAAATAGATGGATCTCTATTTTTAGACATTGGGCGGTTTCTATTTTTAGACTGTCGGGCTAAAAATAGAACAGTCAAATATTATTAACCCTTAATAATATTTAGACTATAAACATTATCTTATCCTCTTGGAGCACTTCAGTTTGATGTTTGGATGTGGCACATGCAGCTGACAGAAGGAAATACGCTTTTCCTAAGGGTTAGTTGAGCTATTGCATGGTTGACTTCAGTTAGAACTCATGTGGCAGAGTTTGGTGGAGTTGATGAGACAGTTGATGGAGTTGTGTTCGGTTTAACTTAGTTTAACTAGTTGTATTTAGTCTAACTGATTAATAAAATAGTGATGAGTCGTGTGAATTAATTATTAATTAATTCACTAATTATTAACTCATAAATCAACTAAAGAATACATCAGTTAACTGCAGTGCATGGACAGTTCAGTGGAGACCAGTGTTAGAGGTGGGTGAAAGGGTGAGTCTACTATCAGTTGTGACTATGGTTGTGCATGAGATTTGCACACACATTGATTGAGATTGCCAATGAGGATTGCGCAGTTGAAGCTAGTGGGATTCGAACTTGGATCTCATCATTATTCATCTTGGATTGCGCAGTAGAGGCAGGCAGACTTGTGGAGAAGATTTGAACTTGTGACTTGTTCATATCCGAGCTAGTTTGTGTGTAGCATGTGAGATAGTGCTGAAAGATGTGAGGAGCTTTGTGCTATTTATTTTTACATGTTCTCTATCATTATAATATACAGATAGTTGGGGGTTTTCAGCTATTAGCTTTCCCCATTACATACTGTGTTATATGTGTGCTTGATTATGTTTTAATGTGCGCATGCGACTGCTTCTATTTCCGCAAATTGATGATCAATTGTATAAGAGGTTATGTATTATGCATGAAGCTTAAATAGTGTGTAATCAGGATAATCTCGGTGAATAATTCAGCTATTATTCAAATTTCACAAAAACTCTAGTTTATTATTTATTATTTTATTTAGAACTTCAGTTTATTATTTACTATTTTATTTATTATTATTATTCTCTTTATTATTTATTTTGTATTTAATATTATTGAATTATTATTTATTTACTATTTATTTAATTATATTATATTATTTATTTATTGTTTTTATTTTTATTATTATTAGGGGACATTACAGAGAGAATTTATGGCAAGCTTGCTTGGTACGTGAGATGTCGATGTGCTAGGATCCGTGAATTCCTCCTTTCCTTCAACAAAGGTTTCCTTCTCCCTTTGTAATCTAAACCCCTCATTTTCTCAAGAATTTCCGAATCCAAATATTGGTAGTAGTTTTCTTACCTTATTCTTTATCTTCTCCAGTTGTTGCACCACTTCTGGTCACAATATTCACACTAGGTTATTCATCACGTGGTTCTACCCTCATCATCTAAAGGTTCTGTGTGGGTGTCGACATTTTCTTTTCTTGCATTTTTTCAAAAAACACAGGACAATCTTTATAACGTGATCAAACTGTCGACAATACTTGCACAATTACTATGTCGGGTTTGGAAAGTCGCACGCATAATGGCCAACATATCCGCAGTTATAACAAATGACCTGGTCCCTTCCACGACCAACTCTTCCTCCTCTTCCTCGTCCCCTGCCCTGAAATCCACCTTGCCCAAATGGTGTTACAGGTGAATCTGACCTTCTACCTTTAGCTTGCAGTTTATAAGAAGAAGCCTATTCAACCTTGATATCAAAGTTGCAACAACTCTTTTCATCATGTCCCATAGATTGATAAAATGTGCAATACAATTGTTTACGACCCAGAACATATTTACCAATTATGGGACAAAAGTATATTGCATGTTTTCCAATTACTTGATATATCACGCACCATAACGTAGGGCTCTCACTAGGCCCTTTCGCATTCTTAATTGGAATTGGTCCTCCAACTACCAGATAAGCACCAAATACAAGGCATTGCTCCTTTTAGTGTCCTTCTCCTTTGCAGTGTATGCATCATACCTCCGTGCGCATGTTCTTTTCTTTTTATTTCCGCAAAATTTATAGTTCTAAATGTAAGGTAGGCAACTGGCTCTGGATTTGTTGAACCCTGACTTGTGTATTCTGCATAGGTGAGTCTTCTAATTTCATTGTGATTTCCAAAGCTTCGGCCTGCATTGTGATCTTCTGTTGAGATAGAGGCAGGCGCAGATGTGGCAACAACATTTCAATGAACCACTCTTTGTGTTGTTGATCATCAATAACATAACCTCCTTCTCTAATCGTACGTTTCAACCGCTAATATTCCTCCCATATGGTTTCATTTACTTCTTGGTGGATATCCTTCAATTCAGTAACACATTACGCATATGAATTTGGAATTCTGAACTACTCCTTCAATGTGTCTTTGAGCTCATTAATTGCCGCATTAGGTTTTTTGTTGAATACCTCATATACCAATCTAGTGTGCATTCTTGAAATGTAATGGCGAGCTACGCTTTCTTAGCATTATTATCATTGACCAGTTATGTTGTCCACACAGCTTCTACGACAAACCAAAATTTTTTAGTGTCTTCATTTCCAACGCCCCTAAAGTCCTGCAACTTCATGGAGTTAACCATATTAGATACTCGTGGTGGAGATGGAGGTGGGATGGATGAGCTAATAGTGTGAGATGAATTCAGAAGTGGGGTGGATAGGATCTGAACTGTAATTGGGATCTTTTCTTCTAAGTATGTTGATTCACCAGAACTACTTGTTTCAAACTCTTCATTGTTGTCAGATCTATGTTTGAGGGGGTTATACAAAAAATCTTCCTCTGGGTTTTCTCTGTAAGTTTTTCCACTACACGTAGAGTTGGGTGGACCTCTTCTGAACATTCACTCAATGTGGGTGTATAAAGTACCATTTTCACATAATAGCATCTTAATCCATGACTTTAAAGAGTGTAAGAAATTACCTCTAGGGCCCTTAAAAAATCTCCTTTCATCTTCAAAATATGACACAAATGCGTCAACAAAAAATTTAGTAACAAAGCTTCCCAGAATTTTATCAATCCAATAATCTACCAAGTGGGTAATCATATTTCTAGATTTCTCCAATTTTTTGATCAACTCAGGAGTCTACTCGGTAATTGTGTCATCCTTCCAATAGGTCTGAAACTCGGCAACTCGAGATAACCACTCGTGTAATTATGTAGCGAAGGAAGAAAATAAAATCTCGTTGACTTATGTATAGATATATATTTTTTTCCCAATCTTCAGCAGATAAATTTGGATTTCGGTTTTCTTGGATCGCGAACTCACGCTCCATTTTATCAAGCCACTCCTGTAATTTGTTCTTCGCGAGATGCCACATCAAAATTCCCTCAAATAGATCTCAATCCAAAAAACAAAACCATTTGTTATCTTGAAGGGTCGTGACCCAGGTTTAGAGTGTTCTACGCAAGCAAAAAAACCCTCCAACTACTAGCCCTTTCGACAGCGATCTGCTTGTGCAAAGAAAAGTCTCACCCGAAGCAATATGGGGGGGTCCTGGAACCAGGTTTCCACACCTTGAGGGAGCGTATGATGTGAATATTATCCCTTCTTAACAAATATAATGATTACTACCCTGCGCAATGAATTCCTTAACCCAATTCAGATCTAACGCAGGAAACCCTTAACCTCAATACAGTCTTGTGCAAAACAAAATATTACCCTTATTCATATCTAACTCAACATAAACTAGAATAAATCATGTGCAACTACTAACATCTATCCTTTAACATAAACCCTAACCAATATGCAATAATTTTGTGAATACAAGGATCTATTATTATATGTGTAACTTCAGATAAATGTGCATTCACTAATAGCAACATATCTATAAGTAAATCAATGCATTAACACATAAACATGGAAATCACACAAGTAGATGGAAATTCACCAAACTCTTCTCTTTATTAATATATCTTCAATCGGTACAGTGATCTTCTCCTACGCACACAGCAGCAGGGTCCTTGCATACAACTCAAGACTCTTCCTCAAGTCTCCACGCACACATCCAACGGAGGCCTATCTAACCCAGACTAACATAGACTTTTCCCAAAATCATATCACATTACATTGATTTATGAGATATTTACAATATTTCAATATCTTCAACTTGACTCGACTCATACATATTTATAGGACTAACAGGCGCAAATACCATGGTCTCAAACCATGGTTTGAGCCCCATGTTTCCCTTTTACCCATTACAATGATAAATAAGCTTTGACCTGCCCCAAAGCTCCTTGAATTTCTACACAAAGCGCATTTTAACAAGACTTAACCAAAATTGTCCTCAAAACTTGACCCTAGGTGACCCTAACTCAATAACCCATTAGAAGGCTATAAATACAAGTGACCTCTACCTCATTTAGACACAATGATGAGACACTCTTCTCTCTTATTTTTGGCTCGCATAGGTCTTAGGCTCGTCCGGAAGAGGAATAGGTTCACTCTAAGGTGGAATTGCAAGGTTTGAGGATCACATCTCTGATTTGGGGTTTTAGGCCCCAGTCGCAAGCACATATTCAGAATATTTCAACCCTAGTCGCACCCACACAGGCTCATGAGTGCGATTGGAGCCTCCCAGTCACAAAAATAACTCATTGTGCATGAAATCGAGAGATTAGGGTTTTTTCAGTCTTGTTTCAACCCCAAGTCACACACTTTCCAGACTTAAGGGAGTGATTGGGACCCTATAGTTGCATGAATTACTCCTCCTCCATGCAACCGGGTACTGAAATATTCAGTTTTATTATTCCAAATATTTCTCTTAGTGACTACCGAGTTCGATAATTGACTTCAATTATTGACAGTTCAATATAGGATTCAAAATTAGATTTCAGAGTATATACATTGTTGGGTTCATTTCATGGATCTTGTAGTTGTTTTACTGGTTAGTTGCATAGATGAAGATATGGATCATTGTACTCTTTTTTTATGAAACATTTGATGACAATATAAGAATAATATTTTGCAAGGGTTTTCCCCATAGTGGGTTTCTCCTTGGTCTCCGACCAATCATGGTGTCTCTATGTGTGCATGCTTTTCTTCTATTATTCCTTTATGTTCCGCTGAATTGATGATGATGATTTTTTTATTTCTACATAGCTACAAATGCTGATGAATAATTATATAAATATGAATAACATTACGATTCTATGGGGTGAACTTAATGTGTTAATGAAGAAATGCAATTATAAAAGAGAATAACAATACAACCCTATGAAAAATTAACAATGGTTAGAGGATGAGGAAGAGGATGAATTTTATTAGACAACATCCTACCTAGTCTGCACATTGGACACTATTATAGGGGAAGGGAAACTTGATGAGGATGAAATTATTGACCATATCTTATAGAATCACCCCCCATGACCATACCAGATGATGAATTGATGAGAGAATCTTAGAGTGACCCTTGAACTGAATTATTCTATGTTGAATCTAGCTCAGAACATGCCAAAGTTGTGGAGATTGGCCCATCCAAAACTCCAAAGATAAACCTCTCTCTCTCTCTATTGAGTAGGAATAACAATTATGTAGTGTGCTAAGGCAACACCTGGATGATTTTTCTTGGGATTATAAGGAAATTAAAGGTGTGCATCCCTTAGTTTGTACTCATCATATTTACATCAAAGATGGATCCAAGCATATGTGCCAACCCCAAAGAAGGATCAACACAACTCTTATGGACATTATGAAAAAAGGAATTACAAAATATATTGGATGCAGGGATCCTACACCCCATTTCAGATAGTGAGTGATTTTCCCCTCTTTTTTTATTCCCATGAAAAATGGGAAGTGGAGGATCTGCGTTGATTACCAAGAAATTAACAAGGCTACAAAAAAATACCATTTTCCTTTGCCCTTCACCAAGTCCTATATGGCCTTGTAGGAAAGAAATTTGTCTCCTTCCTAGATGGATTTAGTGGATACAACCAAATTCAGATAAACCTTGAAGACCAAGATAAGACCACATTCACATGTCCTTGGGGTACCTTTTCCTATAGAGTCCTTCTATTTGGTCTGTACAATACCCCTACTACTTTCCAAAGGGCAGTTCTAGTATCTTTTCTAAACTTGTTCATGACATTGTTTAGATATACATGGATGTTTTCACTCCTTATGGATGTGACTTCCTAGAAGCTCTTTCTAATTTGTCCACAGTATTTAAAAAACGCATTGAAATGAGTCTTTCATTGAGTCCTGAGAAATTTTAATTCTCGATGAATGCATGGACTATCCTTGGCCATTCTATATCCAAGGAATGGATATAGGTTGACCCAAAAAAATTGTCATTATTAAAAGGGTCCTGTTGAGGCCCCGAAAATCAGTGCAAAAACATCGGGGAAAACCACCCGGTCAGGGACTTGAAAAATGTCCCTTATATGTTTGATATGGTGGCTCTGACTGGATTTATGGGACCAGTTTCCCAATGAAATATAATTGGGTGGATGGATGGTATTTTAACTTATTGTAACTTGGTATATGGGAGTGATAACAAGCTTGAAGAATTAAATATACCTATCTAAATCTATCCCAGGATAAATTATCTTTCTATGCGATTTAAAGAGATGATGTTTCAGCAAATGCAAATAAATATAATACAAACATTTAGAGAGATGAAAACAATTTAAGATAATTGATTTAATTAAATCAATTGAATAAGAATATATCACATATGTTTATTGCATGTATTGAATATGTATAAAAAAGCGAAATTAGACATGATCAAAAGTGAATTAATGCTATATTGTGTTAAAAAGATACATATAACAAAACACCATAAGAAAAATCAACTATTTCTCATTTGAAATAGAAAATTAACATAAAGATAAAAGTACCATGAATATGTTAACCTTTCTCATTTGAAAAAACAATATCTCGTCTAGCCTTTTCTATTAAGAAACTTTCATAGTACAAAAGTGTAACTTCTGTGAAGTCTTCCTTTCAAAATTTCAGGACCCCTTCTTAAAAGACATGAAGGGGTTTATATAATAAAATAGATTTTAAAAATAGTAATTACATAAAGAGTTGAGGAGGTTTAAACAACTCTCCTTAAACTAAGTAAAATTAAAAACAGAAACATAATTTAGTGGGGTGACTCGCTTCAAGATTTCACTTTTGTTTCATTGGCCATTTGTTCCTTCAGTTGAACGATGTTGAGCATAGGCTCAACCTTAGGAGGTTGGTCTGGCATGATGCACATATGTCTTGTATCAACCGCATCTGAAAAGGGAGGCATCATGTATGAAGAATTATATGTTAGACAGTGCAACATTAGCCATTGGCTATGTGGCTTAACCAAATATTTCCAATACTTTTCCCAGTCCAGTTTCTCCAATTTTCTGATGCTTTCCTCTTTTACCTTGGAAATTTCCTACCATTGCCTTATCAAATATTTAATAATAGGTAGAGAACCAGGAGAAAATCTATCAATAATATTAGCAACAATGAGATTTTGGCTAACTGTTTCAACAATTTTATTGGCAATAACTCTGGCTCTACAAATCGCCCCTTCGAGTTGTTTCAATTGTATGTCCCAATCAGTAAATAAAATTTACTTTTTGGAATCTTCAATCCTAGGAAGATTAGCCTTTCGGCCTTCAGTAGCATCTTGCCAGGTAACATACTGTGAAATTTTGTCATCGATCTCATCAAATCTTATTCTTTGGTCCACTGCTTGATTCATCAGTGAATCACTTTTTTCACATCATTCAATAATACTAGACAACTTTTGGCAGAAAAAAAATTGTTGTTGAGCCAACAGGGTATTCAATTCCAATGCTTCCTTCCTTAATTCATCTACTTTTGTATTTTCTTTCAATTTCTCAACAGTGAATTGCAATTTATGTATCTAAGTATCCTTAGAACCAATTTCAGATTGGTGTTTCAACTTTAATTGATCTAGGCTCTCTTGGAGCTGTGATACTTGTACTTGTAATTGATGATTGACACTATGCTTCTCTGCTTGTAATTCATGTTCCAATTGAAGTATTATTTCATCCTTTTCGTGACTAACTATTGAAATTTGGTGGCCAGATGCATAGGATCTTGTGAACTAAGTCAAACAGTTAGATCCTAAGAAGGATCTACTTGCGAATATTTCCAAACTAACTCCATAGGAACATCTCTGGGAACAAGTATTTGAGACTGTTATGTTCTCCTCCTTTTCCTTTGCCTTCTCATGACAGCTTTATGCATGGGATTATAAAATATATCTAGAGGATGAATTTAGTCAATTTTCAATACAATCTCTGAAGTAGGGTAGGTTGGGCTGAATTCCACTTGTTTTATGCTAACTAATTTCTTATTTGACACAGCAGTAAATGGGTTCTGACTTTTTCTTTGAGGTGTTTCCACTCTTTTTTGATGATCAATGATCACCATTTCCTAGTCTCCTTGGAATTTTTTATTAAACTCCTTCCAGACATCATTTAAGTTACTTGGAAACTGTGAATCCTTGGTCTAAACTTCAACAGAATTATCTTCTTTTGTTTCGCTAAGGAATTCATCCTTAGGTGGTTTCCCTTTTTGCTACTCTTTTTTTGTGATGGGTTGGGATACCTCTAATATATTTAAAGGAATCCCTTCCAAGCTTTTATTTTTGTAATGCATGAAATTTGACATTTGTTGTGGATTGAGACGTGATGTTGCTAATTTATGAACTGCGGAATAAGTGTCAAATGACTCAAACAAGTCGTCAAAATCATCGTATTCGTGCACAAATGGTCTGATTTTCACTTGAGTTGTGAAATCATTGGCAACTTGGTTTGGGTCATATTGTCTGTTTGGAATTGTAAACAATTTCAAGCATATAATTTGATTGACCTCTAACCCTGCATGCTTATATTTTTCTAACACGTATACACCACAGTGAATAAGAAAAAATGGCCATGAAGATTTCTTTTCTTCCTTCAAAAACTTATTCAATCCATTACCGACAGTTTTATAAGAGATTTCTCTTGCGAGAACCTTATCTGGAACATATAATGGTAAAACATGTGGTAAATTCAAGCTTTTGAAGGCTCTGACATAGGTAATTAATTCTTCACCGAACCATTTTCCAATTGAGGAGAAGTCTGTTTGAGCTTCCTTGGATAATCTGTTGGCTTTTTATTGAATACAACTTGATATAATGGGAGCATAACTCCATGGAAAATTTTATAGAAATGGTTTTCATATTTTTTATTCCCATATAATACTATGATAGACATGAATGGGAAGAGGATCTTAGGTAGTCCATTTCCAACCCATGGTTGGAAAATATGAGGTAAAACATACAACATCCATAATATAAGCGCTCATGTAAAATGGGGGAAAGATTTTGGACGAAAAATATCGCCTTCCATATTCAAATATATTTTCACCGCATGAACATCTTTATATGTTTTTTTTATGAAGGAGACTCCACTCATGTTATGTCATTATTAGTGTTGAGAGATTTAGATTATCTTTAGCTTGCCCCCTTGGCTACCATGTTTCAATATTTTTATGGTCATTCTTCAAGCCACACGGAATCATTCCTAATTTTTTGGTCAAGTTAGGAGGTAAAGCCATATCAATAGAAGTAGAAGTGGTTGATGCCTATTGACTACAATCTGATTTTGGGACGTAGTTGTATGTACAAAATGAAAGAAATTAATTTTACCCTTTTACAGCCATACCAAAAAATAATAAGGGTCACACTTGAACACCCATCTTTAGTCACTGAACTACTAAGGGTCTAAGGAAGGATAGGCCCGCGCTCTTCCTGATTATCTTCTGTTGGCCTTAGGTACAGGACCTTCTAGCTAGCTCTGCTAGGTAAGATCGTAGCCAAAAAGGCAGAAGGATACATATGAGTAGTCAAGAAAGGAAGGTATTAGCACTAGAATTTTTCAAAGCCTGGTCACCATTGCATTTGTGTCTTTGATCCTTTCTTGTCCCCTAGCCTATGGTTGAAGGCCCTAGAGGGTTAAAAATGTGTCAAATTTTTTATTATTTTCAACAAAATCCAAAAAGTTTGAGTCCAATAGTTTGTTTTTGTGCCTTAGAGTAATTAGGGTAAATTTTATTTTAAATAAGTCTTTTAACTACCTTGAGTAGATAAGGAAATGGATTTAGTTTGAGAAGTATTATTTAGAAATAATGATATCTTCTATCCAAGGCTAAAGATAAAATGTCAGAGTCATCTACTATTTCAAGAATAACAGTATATTGCTACCTTTTCTAAAAAAGTAGGTATTTTCTTCAAAAAATTTGGTTTCATAAGAAACACAGAAATAGCTACCTTTTCTGAAAAAGTAGCTATTTTCTTCAAAAATTTTATAAAGTGAAAAGGCATTACTCACGTGAAAAGACACTACTCTTTGGAATAACTGAAGGTCTGCTAAACAAGAGGTATTACCCTTTTGAAAGGTGGTTATTTCTAATTGGAAGTTCATTAAAATGGGGTTGGTTATTCTATTTATTAAGGTTAGTTAATATAATGCTACTCATTAAAGGCGAAGTATATCAAAGTTGAACTATGAAGTAGTAGTTAGTTAATTAGTCGGGGAAGTGAAATATTTGGTGGAGTGAGTTCGCACCAAAATTCAAATCATTTGATTTCGTTTCACTTAAATATCACCATGATTAAGGGCATGCAGACCACTATTTCTCATTCACCCCGAGAGAGCTATAGAAAAGCAATTTTTTTTCCTCCATCAAGCAGTTTGTTACATTCGTGAAAGCAGTTAGGGCTTCGTGGCTTGTTGTTATTCATATTTTTATAGGTGTGCATTAGCAGTTGAGTTAGCTGTTAAATAATTGGGTAAGGGTGGTAATGTAAACCATTCATAACTTGCCAATACATGTTTTGTTGATCATCATGCAAAGGAACAATTCCAAGCAGCTGGATGGTGTCGGTTTTTGAACAAGTTCTCACGAGAGAACATTGCATTTTCTCAGGAATTTTTCGAGTCTTTCAATGGAGAGCATGTCAAGCTAGGGTCTCAGACCTTCAAAATCTCAGAGACCATCATAGCACGAGTTACCCAACTGTCAGCTATAGGTGAGTCATGGTATAAAAGGAGAATTTTGTTTAGAGAGGATTTAAATCCATATCTTAAACCTGAGCATGAAAATGTAGATTGGACCCCTATTGTCCATATTTCTTATTTTAGACCTGAATGGCAAGGAGTGATCACCATAGTGCAGCGTTATATTACCTGTGAAGGCAAGTTTTCCATAGTGCATCAGTATCAGATGAGGTTTTTAGCTCATATTTCGGGCTCTAAACCTATGAATCTCCCATTCTTCCTTTACAAATCCCTATTGAAAATGTCTCAAAAGATACAACAAGCCCCACATTATTCTCTCCATAATATTTATCACCGGGGGTTAATCAAAATGTTGGTGTATTATCATCTAAAGAAGAACAGAACCACATGGAACAAGTTCCTAGCATATGAGGGTTTCAACAGTGTTAATTCAAGGAGAAAAGTAGGAAGTCCTTCAAGACAGAAGACCCAGGAGGAATAGTAAATCCCTACACCTATACTGACCCCTTCACAAACTGGTCAATATTCTTCACCATCAAGCAGGCAGACAAGAAACTCAGCTAGAAGAGCTAGAGTTCAAACCACCATTCATATACCTATGATGCAACCAGCAAAGGAGGTTTATACCATAAGGATACCTAAGGAACCACAAACCTTGGAGTCTTTCAGGAAAGAACAGGCAAGCAAGATTAAACAAACGACCACTCTACTTGAAAAGAATGCAGTTTCTAAAAACAAGGAAGAGGTAGCTTCCTCTTCAAGGAATAAATGCAGAAGAAGACTCATTGTGTCATAAGGATCTTCAGTGGAAGCTAGTAATGTGGAGAAGGCCACCCCTGAAACATTAGCACCAAACCCTTTTCTAGAGGCTAGACAAGAGATAGAAGAATTCAATGTGATTCCAGCAGTAGAGGAACCAACACTTGCACAGGTTTATTCCTCTCTCAAAACATGAGCTAAGAGAAAGAGTAAAGTTTCAAAGACTACAGCAGAGGAACCAACAATAGCCTAGCTTTATTCATCTCTTAGTTCATTAGATAAAGGAAATAAGAAAGTAAAAATCCACTCATACTCATCATTCGAGGAAGAGAGTAGTGAAACGGAGTTTACTGAAACAAAGTTTGAAGAGGAGCAACAAAACAGAGTCATGCAAGGAAGGAGAAGGCCTTCATACATTCCTAATCCATATATTCAAAGGCCTCATACCAGACCAAAAAATAAGCCCAAACTAGCTAGTAAGCTCATAGCTAATCCTACTCTTAGAGATGAAATTATAAACATAGATGAGAGTCCAGAAAATGATCCAGAGAATAATAAGGCTCAAAAGAAGAAACAAGCATAGAAGAGAAGACCAAATAAGAGAGTCACTAAGGCAGAAGCTCTTAGGTTGTTGGCCTCTGTGCTAGATTTTTAATGATTGAATATCTAAAACAAGTCAAAACTGAAGAATTTAATTTTTTGGCATATCTATAGAGTTATCATAAATAGCTACCTTTTCTGAAAAAGTAGCTATTTTTTCCATAATTTATATAAGAAGATTAAAAGGTAACTTTTTATTTTGGTCTCGAATAATGACACTAAATTGTGATAAATTATATGCTACTTCAATGGTAATATCTTCCTGCCAAGTGTCATCTAGTGAAGTTGTCTTCCATGTGTCATTTTCACTTGGTTACTACAACACTTTTGTGGATAAAGATTCAGGTGTCATTTTCAGTTAGTTGTTGCACTTTTTGTGGAGAAATTTTTTCCACGAAACGAGGAGCAGACAACCACCTCAGCTCAGCCATTTCAATTTCCATATTATCATGTTTTGTCTTCATGCATGTGTAAACAAAATATTGTATTTCAGACTACTTTTCAATTATTTTTAAAATCAACTTTACTATATTTAGAATATTGTAATAAAGTTCCTACAACAGACTTGCAATTTTTGTGGAGCTTTAACAGAACACCTTTTTGTATATATAATATGAAAAGCAATGAGGAAATGGTTCATGAGTTTTTCACCTCATTTCATCCTATGTTGTATATTTTTGAACTTATAATATCCAAATACACTATTAAGGAATTATGAATGATTTGATGTATGTATTTTCTATTTCCTTATGTGTTTCCATATCTTTCAATCTTCTTTTACAAGATTTATGGATAACATTTTTATTGTAAGGCTATTCATAAGAATTCCTTGTGAAGGAAATCTTTCAAATGTGTGATGAGATTCTTGTAAGTCTTGAATAAGCATTATTTCATCAATACATTATAGGTCTAATATCTTATGTTTTCCTTTCATATTAACAGTGAACTTCTATCATATTGACTCATTGTTCTTTTCACATTCTCCTAACCATTAGACTATGAAATTACCTTTGCTACCACATCAAACACTAGTAACCTCATATGTGTAAGTGATTTATCAGTTTGAAATCCTTTTATTTTCCAGTGTGTGAGAATTTCAACCACCTTCCAAAACCTAATTCAACTATAAGAAAATCATGTGAGCTTAAGATGTGTCTGTTCAGGAACTTGTTACAATCCAAGTGTTGATTCCAGTGCTTACATATTTTGGTGCGTCTGTTGGGAGACGAAGATTCTAAACTCAGTATTCTCTCGAGTTTCTTGCATGAATGCCTAGTACTGGTTTTTAAGGGTGAATAAAACTAGTCGTTTTTCTTATTGTAATTAGTTCAACTAGCGACTCCACAACGAGGAAAAGGGGTTTCAAGACCACCTACTATGTGAAGAATGACAAGATAACCTATTTCTTACTTTTTGTCGGTTTTTTTTTTTTTTTTATCTTAGGGGTTTTTATCTTGGTTGGTTTCCTAATGTGAGATGGAAATTCTAAAAGACAAGTATGGATATAAATGTTCAAGGCAATGATGTCCTTTATAATGATTTCCCAAACTTCAAACTTCAAAAGAGTTTTTAAAACATGCAATGACAAAATTAATTCCTAAAAGAAAATGAAAATGTGCCACTATACTAGTCAAACAAACAATGAACTATTGATCATGAAACCCATTACCCTTGTTGCTGTCTAAATACAAAAGAAACTATGCTCAAAGAAATCCAAGAATTGCAAGCAAAGTAAAGTTAAAATAAAATTACATCAACTCATATTCTGACCCCTCACCATTAGTCTCGCTATGGCTTTCGGAGGTAATCATAAACAACTTGAGCAATCCGATATCTAATTTGCAGAAAAAATAAACTAATATCAAATTACACACTCATACTTCAATCCCTCACCATTAGTCTCGATATGGTTTTCGAAGGTAACTGATAATGACATGAGTAATTTAATATCTAATCTAACTAATAAAGAAAATGTACAAAACTGAAGTAAATAAAACAGTGCTGGAATTAAAAGCTAAGAAAAACAAATCAGTAGAAGGACAAGACTGATTCCATGTCATTAGTCATTGTAAAACTATGTGCAAATGCCCGGGATGCCTATTGTAATCTGGAACAAAGACACTGATCAGTTAACAGCAGTATAAAGCATGAAAAATTATGGACAGAAATAAAACGTTAATACCATAAAAGATGTAATATATACACGTGAATAACTATGGCATAATGAACGTAAGGAAATAAAGCATGAAACTATACAGCAATATACAAAACCTCGACGTGTGCAGGGGCCCTCTACACAATCCTCGGGCAACAGTTATCAACCACAAATTATGCTTATGAACAGAGTCTTCTCATGTATTCAAAACGCAGTCATAACAAGGAAATAATGTCACAGCACAGTGGCTTTCTTTTCAGCAAAATTACATTACAGAAGCTAGCTACTATGCGTATGAGAATGCATTATTTATAATAGAGGATGACATAACTAATTTCCTACAATCTACGTTGATAAAAGACACGTGAACAACCACGTCCAGAAATCTAGCATTATGGCTGCCGTGAAGATTAAATCTATGGAGGGTGGCCGTTGAATTCGGCTTATGGAGTAGTTCACAGGTGTTGATATGTCCCCTGAGATTTAGGAACGGCCACGCAAGTCTTCACATGGTGAAAAACGGAGTTCTGTCACCGTAGGACTCTTAGGTTGACCATCGCTTGACTACCTTTGACCACGACCTTCTTTGGTGAATCCGACTGAGCCAGTAGGACTCGGTCCATGTCCATGTCATTTCCAACTTGCCCATGTGGCTTGATTTTCCTGAAGACACCTGCAATATAGACTTTAACAAAATGGCTGCGGAAAGTTAAAGCAGCTGCGGAAAGTGACAAGATTCCACAACTCAATGAGAAAAAATCTAATTCAAACAGAAGACACAAAACATAGTTAAAAACCACTTTAAATTCTCTTTTATGATTAATATGCAATGATGTTGATGGCTTAGGAGGTCCAGGTAAATGGAAAAAGTCTAGAAAGGTGTATAGGAAAGATGCAAGTTTGGGACTCAACATACCCCCACTGTGAAGGTGTTGCATGTCCCCATGCAACCAAAATTTTGATCATCCTCCTTCAATTCATATGCCCTGATACCTCTGCCAGTACATCCAGTCCTCTTCTCCTCTTTCTTGGTGCTGCTAACATCCTGGGCTTCTTCATCAAGCATCTGTATTTGAGATTAATCAGTGCTCTACTTATCTTCTTGCATTTCTTCTTCAATTTCTTGTTCTTTTTGTGCCACAGTCCCAGATGTAGCATAGTGTTGTCATGAATGATCTTGTCCAATATTTTTTTCTCCTTTAATGCTTCATTTTCATTTTTAATATGTCTATTTAAAACCTCCAATTCAAAGACTTCTTGTTTCAACGATTGGACTAGAGTTTCTTGTGCTGTGTGAGGCTGAGTGGATGAAGTGTTGGGACCCGTGGCTGTTCTTTCTAAGGATTCTATGTAATCATACACCTCTTGCTGCTTTGGATCTATCTCGGGTGTCGTTTTCCTTGGGTTGTCCCCAAAATGCTGTGGAGGAGAATTGACTTCAAAATCTGGCCGAAAAGGACTCATGTCAACATCTTGAGGACTAGTTTCAATGTTTGGCTGAGAATGAGGTGGACTACGGCCAGCTGGAGTTTGTTCAGGTGTTCCTTCTCCCAAATCAATAAAATGGGGTCCTTTTGTTTGTGCTTTCCTCCACTTTCCTTTAAGCCTGCTGCTTCTTCTTACATGCTGTGGACTACTGTCTTTTTCCTTCTGTTTTTCTTTTCCTTTCTTTTTGGTCATAGCTGACTGTTCCTAAAGGTGAACTAGTCTCTCAAACAATACTTGATGGTCTTCTTCTGAGGAAGGGGTTTGATGCACAACCTCAATGCTTCTTTTCTCTTTTGATTTTGTTGGCTTTTTACCCTCAGTCTTTTCCTTCCTCCTTTTAGACAGTCTTTCTTCTCTACTAGTTCTTTCAACTATGTTAGTAGGAGTGCTTTGAGTTTTATCACCTGTTCTCTTTCTTCTACTTATTTTTGATGTATTGCCTTCAGGGGTTTCTTGGGGTTCTTCAAAGAAATTTCTAATTAAAAACTGCTCCCAGGTGTCCTTTTTCTCTTTTAATTGTTTTTCTATCAAGATTTTCACGAGACCATGGTGATAAAAATGTGGTTCTACGTCCCCCAGATTCTTTTGGACGGTTACAAACATCTTTTTCAAACTTTTTAGTAAAAAGTATAGCAGATTGAGGGTTTGGTTGTATAGGAAATTCATCAACAATTGGGTATGATACATGTACATTGATCCAAAACGTCCCTCACAGGTGATAAAATTTTGAATAACCAACAGTAAACTGGCCCACTCTTCTTTTAAAGCATGAACAGGAATTCCCTTTTTGAAAATGGTGACATCCATACCTAGGTTACGTAGGATCACTTTCCAGGCTTCCTCGCCAATGCTCTTGTTCTTGAACCAGCGTTCACCTTCTTGAGGGAGTTCTGTAGCAACTGCTATGGATGCCTCAGTCACTGTAAATTTGAGGTCCCCAATTTCCACCTCCAGACCGTTGAAAGACCTCGCAAAAGCTTTTGTTACCTCCTTATTGTGGCCTTTAAACTTTTGAATAAATCGAAGCCATTTTTCCTTCTTCAATATGTCTTTGACTTGAGGGTATCCTTCCATAAATTTGGGTCCCTCTGGTTCTGTCCTCAACAACTGACCCATCCTTCCTTCTGTTCTTTAAAACTCGTCTGCATGAGGAGGGTTTAGCGGAGGTAAGACAGCTGAATTAGCGGAAATGAACAGGGTTTATGAAGGAGACCAGTGACTGTAAGTGGATATCAGAGAATAGGTACACGGAATGAAGCGGAACAGAGAACAAAATGGGGTGAAGGCTTATGTGAGCACGATGGAAATGCAGCCGTGAGGTCAATAGAACAGTATGGGGACTGAAGTGCATCCGGCAGTATTTAAAATTGGGTGGCTGTAGAGTAGACGCAAGCACGTTTATGAAACGGCTACGGATTTTGTACAGCTAAGAGAAGTCGTAGTCAAATCAACCATGTTCCATAATTACAGGTGGAGTATCAAAGTATAGCTGAACACGAGTGAAGACCAGAGGCTTGATTATGAGGCCGTTTTAAAAATGAATGCAAGGATTGTGGGGGAATCGTATAGAGATCGTGGAACGTTTATGGAGTTATCAACGCAATCATTGCATATAATGGAGCTATGGTTTATAACTATGTAAAAGTGTGCTTGAATGCCATTTGAAATAAATTTCTACTCATACCTTGGAAGTCTTGCCATTTTTCATTAGTCTTCAATCAGTTGCTCCTCATTGATGCTTTTGAATGCCTCATGTCTTCATAATATCTCTTCATACCTGTATTTGATTTCATGATTGTTGAACTAACATCTGACTGTAAATTTTTGAAAAATAGAGTGGTGGCTGCAGAAACTGCTTCTGACTGCGGAAACTGGTGTCAGCTGCAAAAACTGACACAACAATTATTTGGGTGAATGGAGATGGATAGATGATAACTGACTGAATGAAAATGGTCATGAAAGAGAAATTTTATTGGTGAAATGAAATGAAATAGATGAAATGAAGTGAAATGAAATGAAGTGAAGTGGAATGAAATGGAGTGGGTTGTCATAAAACTTGTGAAATGAGAGAGAGAAATTTTTTTATTTTTTTTTGGGAAAATATAGGGTGTCAGGTGTTCCTGATTTTCACCCTACATTTTCTGTATAAGACTGCCAATCAGTGATTAGTTTTCAGGCTTATACAATATATTTTTTTTTTTTTGATACTGAAAAGAACAAAGGCTAGGCTGGTGGAGAAGAAGGATTCTTCTTCACCAACCTTATTGCAGAATTGTCTTGAAACATTTTGACAAATTCCTCTTTTGAGAGTGGCTTATGATAGATCTTTAATCTGTGGCCATTCACAATAAGAGGAGTTTGAGATTCATCAATGGTCTTGATTCTTACCGCTCCATTGCTAAAGAACTTGTCAATCTCATATGGCCCAAGCCAATGAGTCTGAAATTTTCCTTTAAAATCTTTAAACTTGGAATCAAATAGCAATGCCCAATCTCCTTCTTGAAACTTCTTCTCTTTGATGTATTTTTCATGCCATTTAGCTCTTTGATATTGAACTAGATCGGTTCTTAGAATTGCCTCTTGTCTGATCTCATCTAACTCATTCAACTGCTCCATTCTATGCTTTTGGGCTTCTGATAGATCCATCCCCAATTGAACTGCCATCTTGAAGGTTTTAACTTGGAACTCAATGGGGAGCAGGACTTCTTTCCCATAAATAAGTTCATAGGGAGAATGTCCTGTTGTATTTCTCCATGTAGTTCTGTAGGCCCACAAGGCTTCAGGAAGCCTTTCTGCCCAATCTCTTATGTGTAGATGAACAGTTTTGGTGATGATACTTTCTAGAAATTTGTTTGTAGACTCCACTTGACCATTTTCTTGCGGATGGTAAGGAGTAGATCTTCTGTGCTTGATTTTGTATTCTTCCATCAGCTTCTCCACCAGGTTGGATGTGAATTGGCTTCCCTGATCTATGACAATTCCTCTTGGAACACCAAAGCGATTAAAAATATCCTCATAAAGAAAATTAACAACTGAATTTTCAGTAGCAGACACTAATGCTTTGGCTTCTACCCATTTAGTAACATAATCAGTACAAACCAATATATACTTTTTTTGCTTAGATGGTGGATTAATAGGTCCAATGAAATATAAAGCCCATTTTTCAAAGGGTTCGATGAGTACCTGTGGTTGCAATGGCATTTCATTTGAAAGGGTAGGTTTCCCTACTCTTTGGCAGCTGTCACACCTTTTGACATATTGTTTTGCATCTTTGAAGAGGGAAGGCCAACAATATCCTAAATAGAGTATTTTATAGGTTGTCCTTTTGTCAGCAAAGTGTCCGCCGCATGGTTCATCATGACATGCCTTGAGGATATCAGGTATTTCATCCTCCCCGACACATCTTCTGATCACAAGATCTGGCCCTATTTTAAACAATTCGTTAGAAATCCATGAATATTTTGAACTTTCCTGAATAATCTTTCTTCTTTCACTTGGAAATAAATGTGGAGGCAGTTTCCCTGTAACCAAATAGTTAGCAATATTTGCATACCAAGGGGTCTTAGTAGTTACTGCAAACAAGTATTCATCAGGAAACTTATCCTCTACAGGAGAATCTTCTTTAGTATTTTGAATCCTAGACAAGAAATCAGCTACTGTATTTTGTTTTCCTGGTCTATCCAACACAATAATATTGAATTCCTGCAAAAGTAGGAGCCCTCTTGTCACTCTACCATTAGTAACAGGTTTGTTCATTAGATATCTAATCGCAGAATGATCAGTATGAATAAAAGTTTCATAGCCTGTTATATAATGTCTAAACTTATTGATTGCATGAACAATAGCTAAAAACTCTTTTTCAGTTACAGTATAGTTCAACTCAGTGGGAGTCAAATTTTTACTAGTATAGTAAATGGCATAAGGGACTAAATCCTTTTGACCCAACACAGCTCCTAGAGCTGTATCTGAAGCATCTGTAGAAATATGGAAAGGGAGTTTCCAATTTGGTCCTCTCAAGATAGGTGCTTCATATATTCTTGTTTTCAAAGTTTCAAAGGCTGATTGACAATCAGGATCCCATTTAAATTCACAGTCTTTTGTAAGCAATTTGAAGAGTGGAGATGCTATTTTAGTGAAGTTTTCTATAAATCTTCTATAGTAACCAGTAAATCCTTGAAAACTTCTAACATCTCTTTGACAATTTGGAATAGGAAACTTGGAGATGACTTCAACTTTTGATCTATCAACCTTAATCCCATCTCCTGAAATATGATGTCCTAAAACAATCCCTTCAGTAAACATCATAAATCATTTTTCATGGCTTAATGAAAGGTTTGTTTCTTTACATCTTATGAGAACTTTTTCCAAATTTTCTAATGCCTCTTCAAATGAATTACCATAAACTGTAAAATCATCCATATAACCCTCTACACAATCATGGATTAGATCAGAAAAAATTCCTAGTACTGCTCTTTGGAATGTTGCGGGTGCATTACATAACCCAAAAGGAAGCACTCGATAGGAAAAATTCCCCCATGGACAGGTAAATGTGGTCTTATCTTGATCTTCAGGTGCTACCTAAATTTGATTATAGCCACTAAAACCATCCAAGAATGAAAATTAATTTTTTCCTGCTAATGTATCTAATACCTGATCGATAAAGGGCAATGGAAAGTGATCCTTCAAAGTTGCTTTCTTTAATTCCCTATAATCAATGCATACCCTCCATTTACCATTCTTTTTAGGTAATATAACCAAAGGAGAAACCCATCAGCTATCTGAAATTGGATAAATGAAGTTTACATTGAGTAGTTTTTGGAGCTCTTCTTTCACTATCTCCCTAAGGTTTGGATTCATCCTTCTCTGAGGTTGTCTGATTGGTCTACTATTTTCCTCAATATAGATATGATGGATGCAAGTCTTAGGATCAATACCTTTCAAATCAGTATACTCCCATGCAAATGCAGTAGAATGTTTTTGCAAGATTTTGGTTAGTTCATCCTGTTGTGACTTTTCCAAAATTTTGTTGATATTCAATGTTTTTCCTGGAAAAATCTCAATGGTAGAACTACCGAACTCTTCCATAGAGTAAAGAGACATTTGTCTTGATGATAAATATTCAATGTCAGATTCCAACTGAAATTGTGTGGGGTCATATTCTGAAGATGTCTCAAAATTTTCTAATGTGTTCAGAATTTGACTATCCTCACCGATTTCAGAAATGGTAAAGACAGGTTGTATAATGTCCTCATCATCGACCCATTCATTGTCTCCTACTTCTGTGATTGCTCTTGCTGGAGGATACAAATTGAATTTCTTTGTCGAATTACCATTAGAAATGTACATGTCCCCAGATCTACAACTAATAAAAGCATCAGCTATGGTTAGCCAAGGTCTTCCTAAAATAAGTGGGTGCCCTCCTAGATTACTCTTGGGAGTCAAAATCATAAAATCTACTGGATATTCCCAAGAATCTAAGGAGACTGAAATATCTTCTAATACACTATCTGGTTTAATAATTGATCGATCTGCAAGTTGCAGTAAAGTAGGTGTAAAAAGAAGGTTAGGAAGTTTTAGCTGTTCCATAGTCTGTCTACTCATAATGTTGATAGCAGCCCCTAAGTCAATCAATGTGTTTGGAATTTCTATCCCATTTATATGTGTCTGGACAATTGGACTTCCTGGATCTACATACTTCTGCATGGTAATTTTTCCCATCATAATATCTGCAATCTTTCCTACCAGGTGGATTCTTCTTGTGTCTTTTAGTTTCCTTCCTGGTCTTTTGAAACTCAACTCCTTTATTGTTTTTGCTAGAATAGGAATCTCTCTAATGGCTTGTAGCAAGGGAATCTTGATACAAACATTCTTTAATTCATCTAGAAAATCATAATTAGGCAACAAGATTTGTTTTTCCACCCCTTTATCAATTTGTAATCTTTCAGGGAAAGGAGGTGTGGATGAAGATGCAGGTTGCTCAACTATAGGAGTTGTGGGGGTTAACTTTTCTTTCTCTTTTTGAATGTTTGAGTTTTGAAGAGATGTTTCCTTAGAACCCTTATTTACTTTAAGATAGTCCTCCTTAGAGGTATCTTGCTCTTGGACATCTATAGAAGGTTTTTCTAAAACTCTACTAGACCTGAGTTGTACATCATTGAGAGGAACAATCATATAGGTAGGAAATTGTTGTCCTTCTATCATGTAAGTATTCTGAGGATTTTTATTGTTAGGATTTGGCAATGGCTGAGCTGGAAGTTAATTTGTCTTTTGTTGGAATGGAAGCATGAGTTGAGAATTTGGATTTTGTTGAGAAGGTTGTTGTTGTGGAAATGGAAATGAAAGTTGTAGATTTGGGTTTGGAAGTTGTGGAGCTTGTTGATTTTGAAAAGATGGAGGATATTGATAAAATTGAGCAAATCTCCCATAAGGATTTTGCATACCTTGTACCCATGATTGATATGAATTTTGAGGTTGGGGCCAAGGTTGTTGCCAAGGATTCCAATTTGGTGGGGGTTGAGAATTCATAGGGTTGTTAAACCCTTGAGTTTGTTGCCCCTGCCAAGGTCTTCTTGCAACAAAATAGAGAGATTCTACTGAATTTGGATCTTCTTGAAAGACAGCTTTGAGTCCAGGAATTGAAGGACAATCCTTGGTCTCATGATTCTTCGAGCAAATCATACATGTTTCTACAACTTTTGCATCCAAGGGACATTCCTTTAAAGCATGTTTCTTCCTACATTTCGGACAAAAGATGGCTAGAGCATCTGTTTCTGCTTTCTGCTTGTTTTGAATTTTAAGGGTGTCTCGTTGTTCACTAAGGCTCCCTAGGATATCAGTTTTGAATTCATCAAGCATAATGCCAATCTCTGCCCTACTTATTGATCCAGTTGCAGATTTGTTAGCCCTGATAAGAGAAGGATCTCTAGGCCCTTTTCCCGTTTTAGATTTTCCCCTTGAGAGATGGACACATAGTTCTGTTATGTCACGAAGTGGAAGTTGAGAAATGTCTCCTTTCCCCATCATGTTTAAAATATCTATCCATTCATCTCTGATGGCTTTTAATAGAAGGGATTTCAAAGTTTCCTCATCTAAGTTGCTCATCTTTGCTCTTTTTAAGTTGTATTGAAATCTTTCAAGTAAATCTTCCAAATTTTCATCTTCTTTTTGCACCATTTTGTGATTGGTGGGCATGCAATATTCCAGGTATCTATCCAAAAAAATTTATTTCATATCATTCCAAGTCCTAATATATTGGGTGACTAATCCCATGAACCATTTCAAAGCAGCTCCCTTCAATGTTGAAGGAAACAGTTTGAGTTGTTGAGAGTCTTCCATATAGTCATAGGTTCGGCACACGACTTCAAACTCAAACAGAAATGTTTCAGGATCCTCACTTCTCAATCCATAAAAGTTGTGGAGGACAGATGGTGAGATGTTTTTCATCGTTGTATGATTTTCCTCATCAACTATAGGGAATCCAAACGAGTTGTCTCCTTCCCTATTTCTTCCATTATTACCTCCACCACCACCATTGTTGCCTCCATTATTTCCTCCTCCTCTACCTTTACCTCTACCTCCGAATCCATCTACTACTTTCTCTGTCATGATAGTTTCTTCAGAGTCCTCAGAGTCCTTTGGTTCTTCTATCAAGGGAGGATGAGAGGGAGTTTCTTCCTTTTCTTCTTCAGGTGATTCTACTTCTTTAATTACAATATACTCTCCTGTAGAAATAAAGAAAGGATCTTCTTCTAAATGAAATTTGGTAGATGGTGTAGGAGAATCCTCTAATTCAGTTGCTCCTTGAATTCCAGGAATCTTAAGGCTAGGGGTAGATGGTGGTGAATCTTTTCTATGCCTTGAAGAAGATGGAGTTGTGAAAATCGAACTCTTGGCTCTAGCTATAAACCTTCCCCTATAATCTCTTGCTCTATGCATGTCATTTTTTTTATTTTTAAGTTGGGCTAATAATTCTCTTTCTGATCTTCCAGGTCACACTAGGTGTAAGAAGAGAGCATACTTAAGAAATTATTGAACCAATAACTCTCTTTTCTGATCCTCTAGATCACACTAGGTGCAAGAGGAGAGCATACTTCAAGAAGTTATCAATTTTTCCCTTCTTTTTATTGTTTTTTTTTTTTAAGAAATTGGCTACCTAGTTACACTTCCCCGGCAACGGCGCCAAAATGTTTGGTCAATTTAGTGTGTCCTAAATTGCTACATTAATTTGTCAATCCGGGATTCGTAAGCTGACGAAGTGTGGTGCACTATATGTGCAAGATAACCTGTCTCTTACATTTTGTCGTTTTTGGTTTTTTTTTAATTTATCTTGGGGTTTTTATCTTGGTTGGTTTTCCTAATGTGAAATGGAAATTATAAAAGACAAGTATGGATATAAATTTTTAAGGCAATGATGTCCTTTATAATGATTTCCCAAACTTCAAACTTCAAAAGGATTTTAAAACATGCAATGACAAAATTAATTCCTAAAAGAAAATGAAAATGTGCCACTATACTAGTCAAACAAACAGTGAACTATTGATCATGAAACCCATTACCCTTGCTGCTGTCTAAATACAAAAGAAACTGTGCTCAAAGAAATCCAAGAATTTCAAGCAAAGTAAATTTAAAATCAAATTACATCAACTCATATTCTGACCCCTCACCATTAGTCTCGCTATGGCTTTCGGAGGTAATCATAAACAACTTGAGCAATCCGATATCTAATTTGCAGAAAAAATAAACTAATATCATATTACACACTCATACTTCAATCCCTCACCATTAGTCTCGCTATGGTTTTCGGAGGTAACTGATAATGACATGAGTAATTTAATATCTAATCTAACTAATAAAGCAAATGTACAAAACTGAAGTAAATAAAACAGTGCTGGAATTAAAAGCTAAGAAAAATAAATCAGCAGAAGGACAAGACTGATTCTATGTCATTATTCATTGTAAAACTATGTGAAAATGCCCAAGCTGCCTATTGTAATCTGGAACAAAGACACTAATCAGTTAACAACAGTATAAAGCATGAAAAATTATGGACAAAAATAAAACGTTAATACCATAAAAGATGTAATATATACACGTGAATAACTATGGCATAATGAATGTAAGGAAATAAAGCATGAAACTATACAGCAATAAACAAAACCTCAGCATGTGCAAGGGTCCTCTGCACAATCCTCCGGCAATAGTTATCAACCACGAATTATGCTTATGAACAGAGTCTTCTCATGTATTCAAAACGCAGTCATAACAAGGAAATAATGTCATGACACAGTGGCTTTCTTTTCAGTAAAATTACATTACAGAAGCTAGCTACTATGCGTATGAGAATGCATTATTTATAACAGAGGATGACATAACTAATTTCCTACAATCTACGCTGATAAAAGACACGTGAACAACCATGTCCAGAAATCTAGCATTATGGCTGTCGTGAAGATTAAAGCTATGGAGGGTGGTCGTTGAATTCGGCTTATGGAGTAGTTCACAGGTGTTGATATGTCCCCTGAGATTTAGGAACGGCCACGCAAGTCTTCACGTGGTGAAAAACGGAGTTCTGTCGCCATAGGACTCTTAGGTTGACCACCGCTTGACTACCTTTGACCACGACCTTCTTTGGTGAATCCAACTGAGCCAATAGGACTCGGTCCATGTCCATATCATTTCCAACTTGCCCATGTGGCTTGATTTGCTTGAAGACACCTACAATATAGAATTTAACAAAATGGTTGCGGAAAGTTGAAGCAGCTGCGGAAAGTGACAAGATTCCGCAGCTCAATGAGCAAAAATCTAATTCAAATAGCAGACACAAAACATAGTTAAAAACCACTTTAAATGCTCTTTTATGATTAATATGCAATGATGTTGATGACTTAGGAGGTCCAGGTAAATTGAAAAAGTCTAGAAAGGTGTATAGGAGAGATGCAAGTTTGGGACTCAACACTACTACAAGAAGAAATCAGAGATCACCTCCTGTGACTCCAGTCTTTGACCTAGAAAAATCATAAAGGATGTAAGACGGAAATAGAAATTTGTTGAAGTTACATCACATTCAATGGAAAAGGTGCATTCAACGTATATTCCAAAATAAAAGGTACCATCATCTATCTTAAAAGCTAATGAAGTTTTAGTTTCAAAGGATTCTACTGAAATATTTCAAGTTGAAATCACTTCTATAAAAGATAAAGTAGATGATGTTAGCTTAAATTCAACTATAAGAAAATCCTGTGAGGTTAAGATGTGTCTAGTCAAGCACTTGTTACAATCCAAGTGTTGATTCCAGTGCTAACATATTTTGGTGTGTCTGCTGGGAGACAAAGATTCTAAACTCATTATTCTCTCGAGTTTCTTGCATGAATGCCTAGTATTGGTTTTTAAGGGTGAATAAAAACTAGTCATTTTTCTTATTGTAATTAGTTCACCTGGCGACTCCACAACAAGGACGAGGGGTTTCAATACCACCTACTACAAGAAGAAATCATAGATCACCTCCTATGACTCCAGTTTCTGACCCAGAAAAATCATAAAGGATGCAAGAGGGAAACAGAAATCTGTTGAAGCTACATCACATTCAATGAAAAAGGTGCATTCAACGTATATTCCAAAATAAAAGGTACCATCATCTATCTTAAAAGCTAATGAAGTTTTAGTTTCAAAGGATTCTACTGAAATATTTCAAGTTGAAACTGCTTTTATAAAAGATAAAGTAGATGATGTTAGCTTAAATTCAGCGTAAATTACCCCTCAGTCATCATTTAGTAAATCAAAGATAATTATTACTCCAGTGAAAGAAGAAAAATCAGAGGTTTTAGGGGTCAGTGAAGAAAACCAAGAATCAAAAGCCTTTGTGTTGATAGAATGGGAATTAGAACAGGTATTAGAGATTGCACCCTTTTTAGATAGGGCTATTTTAACTGAAGAAGATATTAAGACAATTCTAAGCTTTCTTCAAACTCATCATGAATATCAGTTATCTCTTAGTCCACAACAGGATTATTCTCACTTGTTTCAAAACCTAGCTATTGGCTCCTCCTCTTCTCATCAAGGATAAGGCAATCTTCGTGAAAATTTGACCTTTAATCTCTCTAAATTTTTAGCTCAACAAAACAAAATTGAAGTTTCCCCAGTCCTTCAAGAATCTACATAGGAATATAATTCTCATAGGAAAATCCTCTTATGTTCATCTCTTTGAAAATATATTGTTTTCGGCTCAAAATCCTGAAGAACCAGCCCAAGAACTTCAATATTCTGCCATTCCAAAACAAATACAACATCCACATACTACAATTTCTAGTACTAAAACATCAGCATCAGCAAGACTTCCACTAATTGTACCTCAGAAATTCATGGCTCGGCCTCCTCCTACAAGGATGTAGTAGATTGTTGCAGTAAGATATGCACCACTTGCTCTCCCTCAACATTTTCATCCCCTTCCTCAAGGAGATTATATGTAATATTTACCAAAATATACAGGGGAAGGAGAGGAGAATCTATTGAAGAACACTTAGTTTCCTTTTACAGTTATGCTAATAACCAAAACATTGAACATGAATATGTCTGGTCAAGACTCTTTGTTCAGAGCTTAGATGGAGAAGCTTGTAAGTGGTTCAGAAATTTTCCACCAAATTCAATAACTGGAATAGATGCTTTGGAGGAAGTTTTTCTAAAACAATGGGGTGACCATAAGGATTACTTGAATTACCTTACATATTTTTTAGCTTTGAAGAATAATACTGATGATTCATTGGCAGATTTTACAAAGGGATTCAACGAATTCTATCAAAAGATTCTTGTATAATTCAAACCTCATGAAACCATAGTTATGATAACTTTTTCCAATGCCTTAGATTCCAATTTTTCATTGTGGTTGAGAGTTGAGAAGCCACAAACATTGGTAGGCATGCAGGAGGCTGCTATTGGATATAAGTTCAATCTTATGGCCTCAAACAAACTGAAAATAGAAGAGGGGAAGGGAGCAAAGGATAAGAAAAAAATGAAAGAGTAGAAACCATCTTCTTCCTCTAAAAATTTCACAATTGAATAAAATCTTGATCAAATTTCCAATTTGATTAAAGATCTTGCTTCCAAAATGACTAAACTGGAGTTAGATAATAGGCATGTTGTTAGGCCCATTCAAAATGAAGGAAATAGAAATCAAGCTTCTTTTAGGAAACCCTTTCAACCTCAACAAATTTTACAATGCCCAAGAACAAATCCTGATGATCAGAATGTTCAACCTCCGCTGAATAATTTTCCTAAAGAAAATCAGCAAGAACAAAAAGCAGAAGATGAAGACATAAATATACTTGGGGAGACATCACAGTAAACTTGTTTGAATTTGCAAGAGCATGAAGATCAGTCTAGGATAAATCTATTTTCATATGATGATGATGCTTATATTCATGTCCAAAATGAGGAAAAGTAGGCTGAAAATCAAACAAGAAATTATAGTCTGAGATCTAAAGGGGTTGTCCAACAGCCCCAACAAAAACAAGATTTTGAAAAACATGTTGTAAAACAAAAGGCAAAATTTAATGATGTTCCTCCATCACCTAACCTTTCCCCAATCATGAAAAATGCTGCAGAAAATAAGGATTTGGCTCCTCTCTATTTCAGTTTCAAGTCAGAATTAAATAAAATCAATATTCTAGTCCTGCTCCTTGAATTATCGAAAAATCCAGCCTACATGGAATCATTTAAAAGTCCGTTACAGCCATCTCTTGCTCCTGACTTAGTCAATATAAAGGATGAAAATCCTACCATCTACTTAGGTAGCCATGTCCAATATCAGAATGATCATAATTCTCCACCTTTTTATCTTTCACTCATTATTCATAACAAATTGTTGCATAACTACCTATTAGATTTTGGGGCCTCTCACAATCTAATGCCTAAAAAACTGATGGATGAAGTAGGACTATAAATCACCAAGAAATACCATGATCTTTATACATTCGACTCCAAAAGGGTCAAGTGTTTAGGAGTGACAAAATATTTGGTAATTTCCCTTACCGAACTCCCCATGAAAAGTCTAGTGATGGACACAGTGGTTGCAGACATACCATCTAAATTTGGAATGCTTCTTTCTAGATATTGGTCCAAAAATTTGGGAGGCACACTTCAAATGGATATCACCTACACCACTATCCCAGTCTTTGGAGGAGAATTCACGGGATTTTATAGAGAAACATAAATGGCTTATATAATAAGCAATCAGAAAAATCCCTCAAATCATCGTATATATGCAGAAGAGAATGAGTTAGGGTCATCCATATTACACCTTGCTACTAATGACAGCAATTTTCAGCCTGAAATTGGAATAAAACAGAATTTACAGGTCATAAATGAGACGAATTTAGTGTTGGAGATATTTTCATTGATGGAAAAGGAGCAGCACCAGAATTATCATTGAGAACAAAGGAGAAGATCAGGATCAGCAGGACTATAAAGTAGCAATAAGGAAAAGAAGGCAAAATTTAAGTGGAGAAGCATAAAAGAGAGGTAGAGGAGTAGCAAATAGTAAAATAGAAACAGAGAGGAGTATTATTATGCAGAAAAGAGGCAAGGAGAAGCAATGTGCAGCAACGAAGCAAGGAGCAACATCAGAATCATTATCTAATGCAAAGGAGCAGAAAGGAGTAGCAAAGAGGCAGAACTGTGCAGTTCAATTCGGTGTGATTCCAATTTGGAGCAAGTGGATGTGTGTTCAGGTTGAATAAGAAACAAATCTGTATTCTGGATTTGGAGATCTAATACAGAATGGTGTTCTGTATTCGGCATTGAAATAGTATGTAAAGTGGCAACAATATATAATAATAGTTCCAAGCGAATAAGAGAAGAGAAGGCCTAGGAAGGAGTAGTGTGGAGGAGACGAAGTTGCAGAGCAGCGGCAGTTAAACAAACAGGCGAAATGATTAAGGCATAAAACCCTTAAGAAAATTTTGAAAGGAGAGAATAGACGGTTCTGATCAAATCGCAAAGATCAGCGTGAAGATCGATGGTTTACATCTCGTCGAAAATTAAATTGTGAAAGTTCCGAAGTGGACACATGTTGGGCGGAGGTCCTTGCGCATGTCGCATAGCGCATGAGATATGTTATAATAATTAACGATGGAGATTTAAATTTTTGAAGTTTAGATGAGGTAAATCAATGAAGAGTTGAAGTGCGAAGGGCAAGGTTTTGCGACATGCGATAAGGTATTCGTGCGATTTGTGAAATTGCAAAATCGGTAGTATTACAATATGGTTAAACTTGTGAAGTTCTGATAATGTGCAAAGGTTGCGATGTGATAAGAAGTGGGGTTTGCAATGCAATGAGATCACATATTTCATATGATAAGAGGAACCTTGTTATTGTTTTTATCACTCTTTAATTTATAATATTGGCAAGAACAAATGACAGAGGACAACATCAAACCACTTTAGAGTCCAGGACCTAGCCTTCCTAGACTTAGAGAGGGCTCTCTCTGTTTTTTTTATTTAGCTTGATAATTCTAAATGTTGATAATAGGTTAGTTATAGAAATTATTAGGGTTGTTTGTTTTGATTGATTGTGTGGTTGGAAAGATAGAGTTGTGAGACTTAATCCATTGGGCTATGGAGTAAAAAAAGGCTGAATTTTGCATCAACTTTTCAAGGGCATTCACAGGGAAAGCTAACTATGCAAACTGGATCTTACTGGCAGTGTGAATATGAGGTGAAAGAAAGTAGTGAGTTCAGTAATAGCTAAAGAGTAATTAAGAAATATTTAACTATAATTCAGAAGAAAACATTAATATAACAAACACAGACAAAATTAAGGTGCTCTCTCAGAAAATCTTAATCTAAATTTTATGTTTTGAAATCAGATAAATTGAAGCACAAAATGAAAAGACAGGGTAAAAACATTAACACAGAGGGAAAACATCACCATTATCATAACTCAAGAATCCTGTGAACAGTCTCTTATTATTGATGCCCAACTCAAACAGTTACAGTGTTCTGATACTTCTTACAATGCAAGTTTCGGCAGGGTCATATTTTCCAACCCCTCATACTTCTAAGGCATTCAATATTTATGTAAAACTTAAGTCGATTCATCTATCTACTGAAGTGATTACATTTAAGTAGAAACTGGACAAATAGAAACTTTTAGGTGGTGATAAGATGAGTCTGGCCCCAACAATAGTCTGTTATTGATTACAAAGGAAGAAATTTACTCTTAAGCTCCTGAAGAGGCTATGATGGAGTAACTCTTTGAAAAGGGGAACCACACAGGCGGTGACAAGATACTTCTAGCCAAGAAGGTGGAGGCAGTAGTCCATTCTGATCATAATCGAGTTTTTTCCGATGCCTAAGAGGCAAGGAAGGCTCTGACACCTTGGCTCTTCCTCTTCAGAAAAATTGTTGTGGAATTATTAAATTGATGAGGTGTTGGCGTTTTCGTGGATCGATGGTCGTGCTGCTGCCTCTTCATTTTATGTTGTTATATCATAATAGTTCCACATGAACACCCTTTTCCTGACTCGACCTATTGCGTTCCTTGTCAGGGCTTATTCCACCAAAATTCAATTATGCCATGTTTTAGCCTATTTATTCATAAAATGACACACAAACCTCATACGCCCAGATCTGAAATCCTTTAGATTCCAACTTGGAACCAAATCGCATATGCACTAACATCACACTTCGAATTTCGCTATTTTTAACTATTCCTTAGCACTTATTTTGTAAAATTTGCGATTTTCGATTGCGATCGGGTCCCACCGACATCACTCATTGCACTTTGGTGACATTAAAACTTACTTCCCGTGGTTATCCTTTAAAACTTGCAATTTGTGATTTGCGATCAGGCCCCACCACATCGCATATCGCACTTTGCGTTCCATATATTTTACGTTGTAATCTCATTTTCCTCTTCTGATGCAATTTAATACAGAAAAGGCTCTACATACGGATTTGAAATCCTTTGGATTTTGATTTTGAAACTGCATCACATCCAGGCCTCTTTATCGCACTTCGAAAATTTTAACGTTTAACAATAAACTTATCCTATGTGATCTTTGATGTGCAGTATGTGGGCCAAGTCCACGTCATTGTACCACATCACCTTACCACATCATTTCCATGTCACTGCCACATCATTGCTACGTCATCTTGCCACATTCATCACCTGCACTTCGCATTTTGCATTTTCTGTGACTTATCGTATCGCAACTTAAATAGTTTAATTTGTGCTTTCTTAACATATAAATGTAAAACTCGTCGATATATGATATGCGATGTAATCTAAGCCGTTTATTTGTGCCCAGATCCAATGGTCCTCACTGATCCTTTGTTGTAGTTTGCCTACTTTTCTTCTTTAGTTGTTCCCGTTCGTTTCTTTCGAGTTGTTCATAGAATACTTGACTCGTTCACAACTTGCCCTGCGTTCATGACTTGACCCACTTAGCTTTCATGACTTGACCCAAACGTGCACGTATTTCACAACACGTTCATGACTCTGCCCAGCACGTTCACGAATTTTCCTATGTTTTTTTTCTACCTTAACTACTTCTCTACTACCTTTTCTTCCTTTGATTCTTTCTTATTGCATTATTGCCTGATCTTCTCCTTTTCCTTAATGATAGTTCTAGTGTTGTTGCTTTTTGTTCCTTTGCCATCAATGAAAATATTTCCAACACATGGTTGTGAGTGTCAATAAGATTCTAGATACTAAGGCAGTATACAACATAAGTAGCAGGTCCAGGTGGTGGGGCACTAGTTGGTGAAGCCATTTGATAATTTATCCCACCTTCACTAATGAATTTAAAAATATGCAAGACAAAGTGTAAACTTTAAAATTTATCCAGTGCTAACATCGACTCCATCTGTGGATGGCAGCCCCGAAGGAGGTGTCAAGAATCTTAGATCTCTATATTCATAAGCCATCTCCTTATCCATTGGGTTGATCCCACAACTTGTATCTTGATCTGTCAGGCAATTTAGTGACTGGAAACTAGCTGATTATTCCTCCTAACTTTGACTGATAAAAATAGACCACATGCTTGGCCAGCTAGCTTATTAGCATACTCAAAAATGAACTGAAAATACAACTGAACTTATCCACTACAATCCATCAAACTGAACATACTGTCGTACCTTGAAAACTTGAAATGTGAGACAAGAACTGTGTTGAAACTAAATTCTGAAACACACTGATCTGAAAATGAAAAGAAATCTAAAACTAAGATTTGAAATATGCTCAAAGTGTTGAGCTTATTTGCACCCCTACCCACCCTAATATACTGAAATGGCTTCCCTTCTAAATGATATAATAATGCTAGTGTACCCAGTCAATAAACTACCTAAATGAATCCTTTCTTCCACTTCTCTTCACCATATTCAACAATAAACCTGATAATAGTATTTGATAGAAATTACTGACATGATCTGATTTACATGGATCTTGGTACACTTGAAAAACAACTGACATGCCGGAAATATGTGTTGGCTTTGTAAAGAATAATTCCTCCATATATATATCCACTGGATCAAGATACTCTTGATCTATTTCTGGGTTTATGACTCAGCCAACTCAGCTTCATATCCTAGTATTGCATATGTGCTCTCCAGGTCTTTAATCAACTTAGAACATGTTTGCATGCTACTTGATGAATGTTGCATCAATACTTCTATTGGATCAGATAATGGGGAAGACTATTTGATCATATCCATATCATAGCAGCTTTTGAGAGCATTATGAACACAGGAAGATTAACTTTGAAAGCAGAAACCATCCAAAGTGTCTACTATTGGGTTGAGTGGTGCTTTAGATGGTAGTGTTGGTTCTTCTGAGACCTCATGTTTTCTATTATAACTATCAACTAGAATGTGATCCCAATTCCCTTTTATAATCTGAAATGCATTAAATCATAAGGGTAAAGACTCAAGATGTATTAGTTCCTCCTCTATTTCAGATTCTGTGATTTCAAGTTGACTCAGGGGGATAACTTCTTGATCTGAAAAAGGTTTTGTATTATCCCTCTTTTCCTCAACTAACTCATTAAAGCATTCCTCTTCCTTCATTCCTCTTTTTTACACCATTTTTTGGTCATCTAACCTATTATCATTAGATAGACCCAAGTACACCATGTAGGACCAATTTTACCCTAAGTAAAATTGCTTTCACTATGTAAAATAACTTAATAAACCACATTTATTAGGTTGTTTATGGTCTAAACATGAAACCCCAAAAGAAAATATTAAACAAACCTATTTTGTTTAATTTTCCTCATGGAATAATTAATTAAACCATAATTTAATTATTATTCCTAGTCATGTTTAACCCAAAAACAAAGAAATTAATTAGATAAACCTTTATTTATCTTATTATTTTCTAGGAATAATTAGTTAAATCTTATTTAGATAATATTCCTTGTTAAATATGACCAAATCACCCACAAATAATTAAATAAATCATTATTTATTTAATTATCCTTCAACCACTTCCTTAAAAGATAAATAAATCATTTATTTATTTATTATTAACAAATAAAGGGATTTGACCCAAGTCAAATACTTTTTCCCTCCAACAAATATAATAAAATATTCCATAAAAGGTGGATCTAGATTTGGTTAACATTATGCACCAAGATCTAGAATGACCCAATATTTTGTTATAAATAGGAGGGTTTTTCCTACCATTCTTCACCTTTTGTTGCCCATTAGATCACTCTAGATCTATACACTTGGTCACTTTTTTCTACCATTTACTGTGTGAGCTCCCTTTGATTTCCATTCTTTGTGTGGGTTTTCTACACCAATAAGAGAGAGAGATTTTAGATCTGAAGTGCTGAGGACTTCCAAGAACCCATCCCACTGAGGAGAATTGGATACGCCTTCTTGTCTTCCTCCCAGGTGCCCGATTAATACAAAAATTCTTTCAAAAATTGTTCTTGTCTTGTCTATTGGTATATGGAGCAAACCCTTGTTTTTACTGCTTAATGTCTTTCCATGCATAGATCTGGTTTTTGCAGCTCTTTTCTTGTTCAACTAATCGCAGATCTGAAGATATTGGTAGCCACTTTTGTTGTTAGGGCTATTAGTTATGCGTAGCTAAAGAGGTCCTTTTTCGTACACTTCGACAAAGGATTCATACTAACAAATGGCGACTCCACACGGGTTTTAAATTACGACCGCTGTCGTTTTTCATATTCCTGCATATCCAGCTACTTCAGACCCTAGGGTTTCTTTTCAGTTGTTTATTTTTCCTATTTTTATGTTTTTTTTCTCACATAAAACCCTAAAACATTAAAATTTTTAACTTCCGTGTGTTTCTGGCCCTATTGCGCAGGTAAGCGACATCAGCCGCAACTGAGACGACAACTTTTCTGAAAATCTGCCGCCAAGACAACCGGAACGGGGGTTCGCACTTTCTGGCCCATAACCTGCGACCTAGAACTCCAGGTCGCACTTTTCAGCCTCTTTTCTGCGACCTGCACTAAAAACAGGTGAGAACCTGCGACCTGCCATTTTTTCAGCTGTTTTTCTGCACTTTTTCTGGGTTTTTCTGAAGCTTCTGTCAGGGTTTTCCAGCCTCTGTCTCAGCCCGTTTCGACCTGCTCCTGTTCTGTTTTGCTCATCTAAGTGGGAACCTAGCCCCCCTAGGGCTTCAGTACCCTCCACTTTTGGTGGAAGAGTTTTAGCTGCTTCAGGTGTCTAATTTTTCAGCGTTTCAGCCTCCCCTTTTCCAGATCTGTTACCTCTTTTTCAGATCCCTTTTAATCAGCTCTTCTACCTCTCAAATCACCTCCTGAAGATTTGTTTGGATCTACTTTTAGGGCCCCCTCCTTGCCCCTTCTGCTTTTTGCTGATTTCCTCCCTTCTTTCCAGCCACCTTGCCTCTGTCTCTTGGCTGTGATCTACACCTCTTTTTAGCAGCTTTATCCTTTAGATCCCTGTCCCTTTTGACCCTAGATCTATTGGCCTCTTTTTAAGTGTGTTTTGACTAGATTTTTTCCCTTTTTTAGATTAGTTTTGAGAGACCCGCCTCCTTGGGTTAGATAGATGCCATTGTAGCTGTTAATTTTATGTTATTTCAGCATTATATACTGTTCTCTACAGATCTATTTTCAGTTACGCAACACACTTTTTTCTTGCTCTCAAAACGGAAAGGGTTTAAAAATTAAAACTAACGCACACCACACACTAACCCTAAGTGAAGAAGCGCCTGGTTAACACCGCCTGGCAAAGACTCTAAAATCAATTTTCACTGCACTTTGTCTGCCCTTGACCTCACTTGATTCTGTCCCTTTCTGCCCTTGTCGGTTTCCTTCTTCCTGTCATCATCGCGCCCCCAAGGCGCCTTTCCCGGAGACTTCTTGGCCTTCACCCTCAGTTTCCGGTCGATCGACCCCTTTCGCCCTGCGTCGTCGAACGAGTCCTCCTCAGTGCGCACTCAGCTCTCTCTTGATTCATTGGGTTCTCCTTCTCCTCTGTCCTCCCACAATCACCTTCACTATGCGGGTCCGGGCCTAACGCTAAGCGATGCTCCAAGCCTAATGGGGCAATACTACTAAACGGAAGCGCCCTTTGGAACTACCCGGCTCTACCCTTAACAACGTGCATTCACAGACCTCGGCCTCATTCGATCGGTTGATCGATGACCACTGTCAGCCACGGTCTTTGGTTGGGCCAACCAAGCTCTCCTACGACATCCCTAAGTCAAGTTCGAAGGCCTTGCTGGAGAAGATCCAACCAATCATGTCCGATCTTTCCACATGTGGTGTTCCTCCAATTCCATTACCGATGACTCCATCCGTCTTTGTTTGTTCCAACGCACGCTTACCGGCGAAGCTTCTAAATGGTATGTTGACCAAGACACCTCTTCCCATACCACCTTTGTGACCCTTGCCCAAGCCTTTTTATCTTATTTCCAGCTCCCTCTCCGATACGATACTGGAACGGAGCTCTTGACTTCATTCAAGCAAACCTCTTCGACCCGCCTTTCCGCCCATGTCTAGGAATGGCGACGAAGACGGAGCTTATGTCGAGCCCCCCCCTTCGAAGATCAGGTTTATATGGACTGGTTCCTTCGCACCCTCTTAGCTCCTATTGGCAAAGATGTCGCCTCCCATTTCCCTCAAACCGAAGAAGCCGCCCTCCAAATAGCCTTGAAATATGACCTGATCTACGCTCAGTCTAGTTATGTTTATACCGTCCTTCCTGACCTCCCCAGGCCCAGTGGTGCTAACATCCCGGGGGCATCTCATTTAGCCGACGGTATCGTTGGAGCCCTTTCTCATCCGTATGCTCAACCTCCTATGGGCTATGGTCTCCCTCCGGGAGGGGCCAGCACCTCTAGCACTTTTCCCCCTCCAGGTAGCATGTATCCAGGATACGGCATGCCTCATCCTTTTGCCCAACCTTCTGCTTACCTCAATGTTGCCCAACCTAACCATTTACCTTTATCGCGGCACAGTGCTTCGCTCCTCCGGCATATGTGCTTCGCGTCTCCTTGCCTCCTCCCGAACCCGCAGCGACACTTGACCCCCTCCAGGGCAAGTATTTGCACAGCAGGGCGCGACTAATCCCCCTTCTTCTCAAAGAAGGCGGAGGGGTAACCCAAACCAATCTGCCCCTGGTACCCGTGGACCCAATCCTGGTGTCGACCCTAACACTGCCAACCAGCAACAAGGCACTCAGCCCAAGCCGGACGGGTGGCTTCATACAAACAAGTCTTGTTCATGTTGCGGTGTTTACGGTCACTACACTCACGATTGTCCTCTCTTACCCCAGATGCGACAGATGTGGGAGTCTCAAGCCACATTGCGCGGACAACACGCCTCCCCTCATGCTCCTCCTAATGTGGCCACTACCCAACCAGCTGTGTTTACTGATCTTTTCCCTCAGCAAGGATTCGTGGCTACCCAACCGCCTGACAGCCAGGTCGCCAATCCACCTTCCCTTTCTGGTTCCTCCGATTACCAGATCCTTATGATGCACTCTGATCCTTCCCCAACCGTTGACCTTCACCTTCAAACTCGGTCTCGCTAGTACCCCAAGCCTCCCGCTCAGTCTGCCCCCGAGTCCCCTTCTTCCGGTTCTACAGAGCCTCTTTCGACAACTAATGGTCCCTTACATATCCCTCAACCCAAAGTTGAGATCCATCCCAAGATTCCTAAAGGACCGTTACGTCGAAATGCTGCTTCTGGTCGAGCTGCTCATTCATATAGCATAGTAGATGATTTGGCGCAATCTCCTGCTGCCATTTCCACACTGGAACTCCTCTAGTTGTGCCCTTCCCAAAAGAAGGCTCTACTATATATGATGAGTCTTGTAGATCTGGCGATGACAAAATGATTGTGGTCGACGTCCATCGATTAGACCATCCTCCTCTTCACAGATCGGTAAGCCTTCCAAATCCCAGTCAAAATCTGGAACGCCAACGTTTCCCGGTGCATAATTGATGAGGGGGCATCCACTTGTGTGATGTCCACCTCGGTTTGGAAGCAACTTGGATCTCCTGAGCTGGCCCCTTCCACGATCACCCTTCGAGCGTGGGACGACCACGCCTCCCATCCCATTGGCCTTTTCCGTAATTGTCCTATCACCCTTTCCGGTAAGACCGTTTGCGTTGATGTCGAAGTCATTGACGCCCCTCTAGACTACAACATTCTATTGGGGCGAAGCTACACCTATGCCATGCCTGCTGTCCCATCCGTGGTTTTTTGCAAGATGTCTTTCCCTCACAATGGAAAGATAGTCACCATTGACCAGCTATCCTACCATGAGCCGCCGTCTCAGACCTCCCCTGAGACGACCATCTCTTCTGTAGCCAATAAGCAAACCGTCGATTCCTTGACCAGTGTCTCCCCCGGCGTTTACAAATATTCCTCCCTGCTTTGAACTTTTCCTGGTCTTCCCCCTTCTCATATTTCTTCTCCCAGCTTGTCGAATGTTTGCATGATGCAATCGTCTCGGGCTGCCCTTAAGCGGCCCGCTTCGGCTAGTCAGCAACCTCAGACTCAACCTTGCCCACCGCAACCTGCTCCTAGCCCTTCATCTCCGCCAACCGGACCTCCTCCTTCTAGCCCTGCTCCTACAGCTGGTATCCCTGAACCCCTTTACCCTCCTGGATCGGTTCCCCTAGGCCTTAACCACCTCAGAGCCGTCCCTCCTGGTCATTACCCTGCTGGGAAGATACCTTTCCTGGCTCCCCTCCCGGAGTATTTTCTGTCTCTGTCACGGCCACCCTCTCTCTCCCTAACCTAACCCTGGGCATACCCATCTGGTACATTGACCCTCCAGCCACTACCCCACCCGGTCACCCCAACCCTTCCCTTGCTTTGACACCGGTTCAACCAGTCCCCCTCACCTCCTCCGAGCCCCCCGCACCTCCCCAGGACCCTACCACTGTGGTGCCAGCCCCGGGAAAAAAAGGCAAAGCTCGTAAGGGGGCAACCCATCAGGACCAGGCCGCCCCGACCACCCCTAACCCCCCACGACCT